>VYYJ01001583.1:0-29035 GCA_021029165.1 Cyphoderus albinus | reverse complement strand
AAATCGTTTTTTCCTGCAAAAATAAAATGAGTGACTCAGTTCGAACATGAACATTTTATTGTTTCCATTTATATGTATGTATATATGTAGGGAATTCCATTGTTTGGGCCAAAATTGGAGGGAATGTTAAAATAAACACAATGAAATTTAGTCTAGACCAAATATTTGTCGGCAAGTTTTGATAGTATACCGACATGAGAATAACTTGAAAGTAGGTAAATCAGTGCTTTATTTTTAGAAAACTATACAAAGGAAAAAAAGTGTACTACTTTATTTTTATTGATATGAAAGTGCGCAAAAAATTAAGCGCACTTTGTGCAATGATAAAACAAAGTGAAGACCAAGAAGTAAAAGAGCCGAGCCAAATGAGCCATTTCTACATGTTCCGTAGTGTATTTATGTAAATAACGATACGGAAAGGTAATAATTGCGATTCCTTCAAAGTAATACTATCACAGTCAAATTTAGATTTCAAAATGTGTTTTCCAAATATCGAACGAAACCAAAATACAAGGTTTTAAATATATTTTATACGGATTCAAAAATAATTATCCGGACTTTGACGAATGTTTGCGTATCTTCCACATTAATTCCATCTTCACTGTCTCTTCTGTCGCCATTTGCTAATTGCTCATGTCAAAGTAATGAATGACGTCTTGTACATAACTTGTCAGGATAAGGATGGAAAGTCAAATTTTGAAACTCGTGTAATGACTTCCTTCTAAAGATGTACAAGGATTTTTATTAGAACGCTATACGTGCTTAAGCAAATCGAGATACGTTTGGCATCGTATTTCATCTGCATATTGACACCACTACAAGAGATTATTCTCAAGAGGGTCTCAGCTCACAGTATGTACGATTATACATGCAGTCATGGTTTTGTCTAGGTGTGCTTTCTTCTGACTGTGATATTGTCGATTTGCGTAGGGTTAAAAGAATGATAAAGGTACATTGAAATATACCAACGATGCCAACATTGCCAACTGTCATCAGTGCCACCGATGACATGTGTATTGTTTCGTGATAAGAATTAGGTAAGTATAAAATAACGCAATTGTCTTCGCCTCGTCAACTGCACAAAAGCTACAATATGAAGGTGTGTAAGTATATTACATATGCCTTACTCTACCTACTTATACACAATACACCTACCATAATGTCATGCATTTCACTTTTCACTCCTGATTTCATGAAGTAATGTTATNACCTACCATAATGTCATGCATTTCACTTTTCACTCCTGATTTCATGAAGTAATGTTATGGTTTTGAATACCATTCTTGTACCAGCTATTTACATAATTACTTCCTTCCGTTTGAGAAATGTTTCACAACCTTAAGCTATGATGAAAAACCATGTATTCCACGTTCCAAAGCAATCATTGACAAAGTGTGCAAGCTGTCACTCTTTGCGGAGATTCGTGTTGTTACTTGTTTCAAGTTTTATATAGCTAACTTGAGAACTGGGAAGCATTAAGTATAATATTTTTAAACGGGTATTCTGATGAAAATAGAAACCAAATGTGTATAACGTTTTGTAAGTTGATCTCAAAGACTCTGAACATGCCAACTTTGCTCATTCACAACACCACAACAATATGTTTATATTACCCAAATCTCTGTCGAATTTCTAGAATGAGAAGCAGTATCACATTCGGGGTTTAAGTTCCTGGAGGATTTTAAAAATACAATTACGTGTCAAACTCTTCTTTTCGAATCTCATAAATTAAATATTTTCTCCAAGCATGTACAAATACACTTGGACTGTCTTTGCTTACCATAATGCGACAAATTTTGGTCTTGAGCATATTTAAAATGTTCCAAAAATGGAAGGGGAACAGTAGGAATGCATTAAAATTGATCTCTATGCAAGAAGCACGGAGTGTATGGATATTTTGATGCAGTAAGGAGAACAAGTGACTCCCTTTTATTTAACATTTTTATACTTTACGCCATACTGAGCTTAGTTCCTCAAAATAAAATAGGCATTTCATTATTGTAATCCTTCTATGCCCAGAAAGAATGCACGCTTTTAGCAGTTGAAAAATCAGCTTTATTATTGTCGTGGAAGATGCATACGTTCTCTGGATTTACTAGCCGTCTTTCGTGAGTGTTCAAAAGCCAACACACTCATCGCTGTTTATATGTTAACCCTAAAGTAGGAAAGTGCACACTTGCTGGCTTGAGGGAAGTGCTATGGGGGAAATTGAAAATCTTTTTTTTGGAGTGTGACACACTCTACTTTACACAACAGGAGCTAGCACTAAAACAATTTACTGTGTGCGCGTCCTCCTCTTGTCTCGGTTTTTGTGATAGTTATCACCACGTTTATTTGTGGAAACAATATGATGCCATTTTTAGCAACATCATTATACATATTAGTCGTCTACGACAATAGCATCGTATAACTGTATGAAACTTCTGCTCTTATGGACTTCATTTATACTGTCTCTGTACACGAAAATGTTGAGGTTCCCCGATGGCGATCATAATGATGAGGTTGAGAGTACGAAAGAGTGATAAAGTATGGAGATTGAGTTTGCCTTATAAAATAGAGAAATATCGTAAATAAAGACAATACACTTGGTGGTGAAAATGCCTCATTCGCTTCCACTTCCCTATTGTAATACTGGGCTAACGAAAAGTATTAAAAACTATTTTTAATGGGATACCGTCAGAGCGCAGAAGAGTTTCGTTATATTTCTTTGATAAGGATGCTCACACATTTTTTAGAGGAACAGAACATTCTTTGCTGAGTCTTTTTGGTGTCAACTTGATTGCTATTCAATTTAATCTTCCTTTCACAGAAAGGAATGCAATTTTTTCACGCACCTTCTTTATCAACCAGATGAAGGCATCTAGCACAGCAAGATGGCTCTAATCAGAAACCAAGAGATAAACGCATCCTTTCTTTGACTTTCTTAAATAGAATAACGTAGACTGATTATCCAATGTGTCAAAAATATCATAACACCCAAGTATTAATGCAGTCGTTTCATCCTTGCGTACACTGCAGAAACTTGTACTTGTCTTTGTCTTTAATACCCTGCCCTTTAACTTGGTTGGATTATTGTATACTACAGATAGAGCATTACACATTTTTTAGAATTCAGTTATGTTTGAAGTTAAGTTCACTTAACAGAACATTTCTGAGCTGAAATGAAGGACGACTTGTCTGTAAAGGTTCGATGTGAGTGTCAATTATTTTTTATCGTTTTTCCATGAATTCCTTTATTTTCCTTTACTGCTATGAAACCTTTTAACCTAGACGCAAAATCTCGCATTAAAAATGAGTTCAAGTCTGATAAGAATGGCTCACTAAAGTTATTCCTGCATTCAGTTTTCCTAATTAGGAATCACAGAAGAGAAAATCATTCGTCTTAATATATGTTGTTTAGAAGAGAAGCATCGAGGAAAAACGAATTAAGCAGTCATTCCATTTCGAAAATTTTCTGATGTACACTACGGCACAAACACAAATATATTCTTACTTAGTTTCACAGATTAAAAACAAGAGGTAGATTCTATGCATTGTTTTTTATGAAAATTTGGCAAATCAAGAGAGAGAGAGGGAGAGAGAGAGTGGAAGGAAGGCATGTGAATAACGGAGAGTAATTCTTCTTCCATGGTTTCATGCACAGTTGCCAAAAACCTATGCAGACATTGAAACATTTCGATTTATCAGAAATGAGGTTGTGCTAAAACTAAAAGTATAACGAAAACTTAAGAACATCCATCCCTTTCTTTAGCAATGGTGTTATTTTGTCGCATCGTATAAAATCATCAGCGAAGAGTAAAGAACTGTTTAGTTAGAATAAATGTATATGAAAAGAATAAAATTTAAATTGCTGTTGTGCCATTTCTATATACCTAATGTAGGTGTTATTGTTATTTCTATGTAGAACTTCATAATAAAGCTGATTTTTTTTGGAGTGAGTGACTGTCTCGGATTGTTTAGAGAAACAATTTCTGTCCTATTTTGATGACCGGATATGATACATTACCGACGTTCTTCAAACAAAATTGCTTGAGCAGTAACAATAATAATCCTTTAGTACATTAAATGGAAGAAGCGAATCTATGCTATTAGTATGAATTATATTTTACTATTACACTATAAAGGTTGAAAACCCAAGGCAAGAAGTGACCATGAAACTCTTCAAAAGAGAATACATTATTAGTAATAAAAATATTTCTTCAGCTCTTGTGGAATAAAATTCATGAAATAGTTTAGAGAAAGAAATAGAACATGAAACTAGTTTTGTAATTCAAGATAAGAAAACTAAATCGTCTGAAATTTCGACAAAGAATCCAATTGCAACCTTCCGATATAATGAGATTCAGGATAGCAAACAAGTGCCTTGAGTGCAACATTTGTTCAATGGTTCCGTGCCGTATCTAATCTGTTTTTAAAAGCAGCAAAACGGTGGTTTATGAGCTCATTCTTCCCGTAAAAATAATTTATTTTGACATTGTATAGATTTCTGCATTGACTCAGAAGCAGGGCTGGTTCAATTTAGATGACAGGAATTTAATTACTTCCTTTCAATACCGAAACAAGAGTTTGGCAAGGAAAAGCGCAATAATTTAAGTGAAATAAAAAGTTCAAAATTTAAATCGTTTACATGTATAATATCAGGTATTGCTAGAAATGTACCTACATCCCAAAGTAAAGTGAATTCATCAAGGAATTCACTATTCCACTCAGGAGTAAAAGAAAATCATAGTGGGCAGGTTTGGTGAAAAAAATCAACTCCTGCCTTCTGACTAGTGTCAGAGTCACCAGTCACACAAGAATGCATGTCCAGTGTCTTGATTTCAATTTATGCTGACGTTTGCATTTATCATTATTGGTATACATACAAACACAATGCATGATTTTGCGTTGATTTTATACCACAATTAAATCAACTTCAAGATGTAAGATTTATCTTTTTTCGGGGCGCCACAGAAGAATACAGAGGTTTTGGATAAATGCATTGAATCTTCTTATCCCTAATGACAAAGGGTTTGACAAGATGTTTTGGCCGAAGACAAAGAACCTGTATACCTATAATCATATATACGTAAAAAACAAAATGTGTACACAGCAAAAAATAATGAAGATATTTCACTTCGCTGTACCACATTTTCATTGCGCAAATCCATGCGTACAACGCCATTAATGAATACGTGAATACGAATTACGGATGTGGATCAAAATAAAACAAGGTACACAATACAGGCTACAGTCGCTGGGATATAATATAAAATAAATAACTCCACAACATTAAAGCTAACACCAAACCGACCTTTTGATTCAAGTCCAAAATTAACGATTCATCCATGTTTTCAGTTAGAAATTAAACCTGATTCGCTTCCAAGAGTTTTATGGTTTGCTATTCTTTAGTGGTGCAGCGCAGTTTTGTTCAGTGAGAATGGAATGCACAATCTTTCTTGTTCGATTTGTGTTACGCTACCAAGTTCCATGATGCGCCATTATTTCATGATGCCTCCAAATTCTTAATTAAATTCTTAACTTAGTCTGTCTGTATCTGCTTACTACATTTTTATGACATCGTCATCATCAGCATCATTAAGTACATAATGGGTTTCTCGAGTTCGACGACTGATTTTGATGGTTGGGGTTCTTTAAAATTCCGCCTGTGCCGTTTGCCAAATGAGACGTTTGAATGATACCTGAAAACATAGTATTATTATTGATTGTCCCATTGACAAAGAACGGTGGTAGGCTACTACGTGTTTGAGAATATTTCAGATTTCAGATCTTTGAAAAAAAAATGTTTCATCAAGAGCGAACAAATTGCCTAAATCTTAATTTAACAAGAACAAACGGCTCATTACCGGAAAAGCAGAAAAATAAGTCGACAAGGTAGGTCGCATTAGTTTTTTTAAAGCGAATATTTATTTTTACTTTTACACACATATGAAGCAAACACTTTACTTCACGCTTGACACTAGCATGGAAATACATCCGATCACTGAAATGAAAATCTAGGCAGAACCTTTAGCAGCGCACACTATAAATTTTACTCGGTACTTTACGAATTTCATTCACATCGCCTCAGAAAAATACGACAAATCCTGATATCAGAAACGACAAGAAAAGTCAGGTTGATGTTCCGGTACGTACAATAGTACGTCGAGTCGAGTATGTACAACATCAAGGGAGGAGCAGTAACAATTTATGATCTTGGAACATGTTACCTTGGCATGTGGTGTTCATTCTATCTACACGTGAACCTCTGTGATGAGACAAGAGAAGTGTGTACAAAAGTAACATAAAACGGAAACGATTCATGTTGTTTAATATTGATATTAGTTGTTATAATGCGGCAACCTCATACTATCACAACTGCTCGACTTTGCTATCATGTAAATGAAGAAACGAAACAACAGAGTTCATCTCAATTGATATGGAAGTGATAGAGATAGAAATGGTACTAGACGAAGAAGCGGTGCCAAGTAATGCAATCAAGATTACTTTAAGGAGAAATGTAAATAAATCCTCCAACATCTAGATATTATTAGATGAATCATTTTTAAAAAGTTCTTTGTGCGATAGAATGAAATGAGTGACTACACCTACTGTGCACGGACATGAATCTCATCTACTACTGCAATGAACAATCGCATTTTAAAATAAAAAGTGTACGTACAGTGTGTGGGTATGAAAACATTACCCTATTAATATTAATTTATATTCCGTATATGCTCGACGCGCACATACCATCGTATAAATCAATATTACGGTTTTAAAACGCTTAGTCGAAGAAATCTTATTACTGATGTCGCTCCTTCGGCAGTAAAATAATCTCGGAATGTATGATGCACGAAGACATAGTTTATTTAAATCTCATAATAATTTTCTCTTGTGCGAAGCACACTAGTAGGTTCTTCAGTTAGACTGATGTATTATGCACGCTACATGTAATGAAGACTAAGCGAAACACCATGAACTTCCGGTTGTATAATTTTCCAAACTCCACAATGCAAATGGAGAAATTAGTTGTATATAAGGCAAAGACACACAATTCTACTTCTTGGAACAGAATGTCTATTCATTCTGATTCGCTGACACGAAAAAGGCAGAATTCCATCCTTTCTTCATTCTCCTCACAACAGGCGAATTTCGCTTCAAGTAAATATTTTGCATAAGGATAAAGAAAATTCTCCTTCCCATTATAAGCAGCTGACAGGTACACAGTGAACATTAATAATTTTTTACCACCGCCGCACCATTTCTATATATTAAAATACGCCGGGTCTGCACAAACGCAAATATTTAGATAGCTATCAAAGATGGAAATGGTATGATGAGAGATGGGAAAGAAAGGAAACACTGAGAAGGAACGGGCAGGAAGAAGAGATAACCGACAGGGAGTTCTCCACCAAATGGTAGCAAACAAGGCAACGTGTGACGTGAAACGGTGAGCATGGTAAGACGCAAGGAGAGAGAAAAAGAAATAAGAAAACTGAAATCTGTGGAAGAAGCAAGCTTTGTTGTGTTTCTAATGGAAAAGAAAAGGTAACATAACTGGAAGACACATGAATGTAGTAACCTCTGTCTCTTATTACCACCATCGGCACCATCACCCATACTTTATTTTATTCTATTTTCGTGAAAGTAACTAGGAAGCATTTCTTCTCCACTATCTCCAACTCCTGGAAGCCGTTTTGCTTTTCTGTATGCACATAATCGTAGGCATTGTTGGTGATACGTGGTACTATCTCCTTTAACTTCATGTGCTTCCAATCTCACTTTCTTTCTCTCTTTCGTTTGTCTCCTTCCATGTGCTTATTTATTGTAAGACATTATCAAAAAAGCAATATGAAAACTGAGTAAACGAAAGACGATGAAAGAGGCAAGAAAAAGAAATATACCTATGCAGTTGGGGTCTGTGAGAAAGGTTTCGAGCAGCGAAAGAGAAAAGAATAAAATGTACAGACAGTCGTGAGAGCAACAACACCAGCACCAACAGAGCAGCTAGAAGCTCAAGGAGTAGCAAAAGTAAAATAAAATAAAAAATTAAGTTTTTCGAAAGAAAAAGGGTAACTTGTTCATTCTTCAGTGCATTGGTGATGGTGATGTGTGCTCTGCTGCACTCGCTTCCCGACTCATCTCATCGTCATAACACACACAACGGGCAGAAAGTGAACGTATCTAAAATACATGAACCGACTGACACAGTATTGCTATCACGGAAAACTTCACGAGTTCGGGACATACTGAGCAGAAACGGAGTTGGAGCTTCTCGTACGTTCGTTTCTTGGTTCATACGAATCCCGCCCCTCCATGAGCCTCTCCAATGTTCAGGAAAACCTGAAAGCTTGACTTTTTAGTCCTGAGTTGGCGTCTAAAGAGAAAGGAGCTTTTCTCAGTTGTCTTTCCCAGTTTTTTCTCTCTACCCCTTTTCACAATTTATACACAATCACACCGCTTGCTCCCTACATTGTGCAACTACTACAGTTTACCAGCAACAATTGCTCTTCTGCTGTTATTACATTATTACCACTTTCTACAACATCAACAACTGCTACCAAGCTAAGACCAGACCAAAAGTTCATCATCAACCAACCAATCCCGTGTATTACACCGTATAATTGTAATAAGTATCATTGTTGGTCACCGTTCTCTGAAAACAGAGCAGAAGTGAGAAGAGTAACTTTATCGTCACAAAATTATAGTCACAATACCACCAAACCACCATTCGGCTGTATTTTTCTTCTTAACCATCTCCATAATCATATAATATATCGCAACTCATAAATATTGCCAACAATCCTGCTATTCCAACCTGCCAAGAGGTAAAGAGAGTGATAAAAAATATTGTACGTCAGTACAATATCTTTACCAGCAATAGCAACCGAATGGAATAAACCGTAGTATAAAATCTCATAAAAATACAATCAAATCTGTGAAAAAAATAACTGTCTATGAAAAAGCGCACCACAGCTTAGAAAACCAACTCAAGTAGAATTTTACTCACAGAACAAAAAAAGATTAATCCTGTGTCAGTGCGTCCGGTTAGATGTTACATCAACCCGCAAGTTTTACTACATTTTAATAAACGAATCGAACCTTTACATGCATTGTTGAAAAATCTGTTCTTATGCAAACTACAAGTGTATAGCACGTCTCACTTCGGGTTCTACATCACACTTTATCTTCAGTCATTATTTCCAACAAGCTTTTTGTCTGCATAAAACGCGCTTCTACATCCCCGTCATTACACTCAACTCTAGCGCATAGCTTCAGAGTTCTTGCAAATTAAACATAACGCTACAGTGTTTTGGACAAAAAAAGCGTGTGCTTCATCGTCAAACTTAATAACTAAAAATCTCCCTATGGATTCATAGTTTTGAACATTATATACTGAAATTGTGTTCCTCGAGCATCTCTTCATTTTTTGCAAGAGAAAGAGAAAATCGTAGTTCGTGGATGCACGAGGATTTATTTCACCTACACCCACCGACCTCTCACTTCAGTTATCTGTGCGTAGTTCCTCCTTCCCTAAAGGTAAGAATGGGTTTTGAATCTAATCTGTCTGTAGCTGTACTTGTCTCAATTCAATGTAAAAAAAATCTCTCTTAAATTCTCTCCACTCTCTACATATAATATATCAAAAATTGTACATGTTTGAATGCTGCTGCAGAAAGTATAAGACCGACTGAATTATATATTTTTGGCTGCAGTTTTCAAGTTTTATTAATTAACATGAGCTGTTTCTAACTTGGCTTGCTCAGTTGTTACTGCATGATATGATTTTGAGTTTTGCATTAAAGGCAACCATTACTGGCACAAAATGGTTCGTTGTTAAATACTTGTAGTTTTACTTGTGAAAAAGAGCGAAAACATAGATCTGTCAACCACGCACTAAAGAAAATTTGTCGAGTAATTAATTATAAGGAAACGTACTTTGTAGCATGATGTAAAGTAACACAGTCATAGAGTGTAATGTAATAGTCCAACTCTACTTTCAAAGGCACTCTGCCGTTTCCCCGAATTGAGCGAATTGTATTTTTGACATTTTACAAGCCCGGAACAAAAACCTGGGGAGATAATGCAGTGAATTGTAGTTTTAAATAAATAATGGGCTGGAAATGGAAGGTGAAGTGAAAACAACATAACATTCGCTCACTCGCTCCGTTTCCATCCTTCTGAAAGTTACGTGGGCTGTGTTGAAATTTCACCATAATTTCTCAAAGCCGAAGTCGACATGGCACAGCGTATAAAACAAAATAGAAAAACAGATCCAGATCACAATTAAGAAGAGAAGGGAACGAACAAACGTAAGTTGACGAAAAGGAAGGGAAATCAAAAGAGAAAATCGGCTTTTCCTCAGCACTGAGCAGCGTAGCATGAGAAATGTGAGGGAAAGAAAGGACAAAGTGAAAAGTCTGCATGCGAAAGAAAGGCAGGAGAAAAGGAAGCGTTTCATTCTTACTTTGCTTACATTGCGAATTGCGATGGAGTCGAATTTGAGCTCAGCGAGCAGGGAAGAGAAATAAAAGTCTGTTTGCTCTGTCAGACTCCGCTTGCTCTTTTATGACTGTTCCAAAGCAGCCAGCCCAGATGTGTGTGCTTTAACTTGTGTGTTGTTGTGATGTGAAAGTGCCTAAAACCCATACTGCACACAGACACACACACAACACTCTGAGTTTCTACCTAGTTAGTAGAATCATTCTACTAGAATGCTACTACTATGCTGCTCTGAAGTTCAGACTCTGAACTGTGTGCTTTTGCTTTGAGAGTTCGGCTTGAATGAAGCTGTTGCTTTGCACAGTAGCAGCAGCTCCTCTCTTCTCCCATTGCTCCGGAGTTGCTCTGCTGACATGTGAAGAGCAGAGAGCCAATGCACTTGCGAGAGCGCGCCTTCTTTCAAATCCTTTCCGGAGTAAACACTATAAAAAGGTGCATTGAATGAAAGGAGAAAGAAAATGATACTCACTTTTTCTTGATGTTCTTCGCTTCTGGCTGCTTTCAGACTTCAGTATTTTTCCCTGCTTCCCTTTTGACTTGTATTTTTGCAACGCATTGAGTAAGTGTTTATGTTAGTGCAAATATGGAGAGTTGACTACTTAAAAGAGAGGAGATTTTAGCGAGCAGCAGCATTTAAGACAGGAGCGCGTAGTAATAATAGATTCATTGTGTAACCTAATAACTTGAATACGAGACGGACAGAGACAGAAACCAACAGGCTCAGTCAGATCAGACGGAGCTCGTACAATTTGTGTGGTGTCTTGTGTGTATGTGTTATGTCGTCGTGTGTTCAAGAAAAGAATATTATTTTTGTACACACACAGGCTCCATACAAGTTTTTTTTGCAAGTGTTTTTAGCAAAAGCTTTTTTTCTACAAACTATCAACAGAGTTTTTAATACGTTACTTTCCGTTGAGTTGGTTTGGTTCGCTCTACATAAGTGTGTAGTAGTAGCTTACTGACTGTAGAGTGTGGAAGAAAAAAATCATTTTTCTTGCTTTTACCCTTGTTCCTAATTATAAACTAAGTTTTGTAGACCTGCACTTAATTATTCAATTGCTAAAATTAACACCCTATCCTGTTTAGCCATTTCCTCCGATTTTAGATTGAATGACGCAGTTTTTTATTCTGATTCCCTTTTCCTTTACCGCCCTGACACACACTGTTTTGTTAAATAGAATCATTAGTGTGTGATTTTAATTTATTTGGTAGCTCGTTCAACTTTCTTCCAGTAATGTAAATCGTGTTCGTTACAACAGTGTACAATTTTTAATTTAGAGATAAAGATAGTTATAGTGTGACAATAGCATTCTCTTAGTTATAAGTAGTACTAAAATTGTCTGAGATGAATGTTAAGTTTTATAATTCAAATTCAATCACAAAACTGAGAAGACGCAGCTAAGTTTTTAATTATATTGTTGGAATTGTTGGATATGTAGAGATAAAAGCTTTCTTGTGCAATGTCTTGAGAGAGAGACACCCCGAAAATACATTTAAATTTGAAACTGATTTGGGTAGAAAAGTTACACATCCGTTCCTTTCAGTTGTGTAATCAACATTTTTTGATCGAAATGAAATACTTTGTATAGGAGCAACGAAGCAAACCCACCCTACTAGTCGTGTGAATAATAAGTTATTCAAAGAAGAGTTTATATGATGTGATTTTTACCCACGATTACTTACGATAATTTAACCGGTGTTTCACCTAAGACTTTAAGAATAATTGGATATGCTGTCTATAAAGGAACTGGAATTTTAACCATAGTTTTCAACAATTGCTACTTGTGACTTGTCATTCCTGTTGAACGGTAAGAACAATGACGCCTGGCTTGACGCTTTCATTGTCATATGAATCTATTTTTGTGTGAAAGAAACTAAACGGATTGAATTAAATTCAAGTGAAATTGGTGTAGTGTGTACTTATTTAAAAATTATAGTTTTCGCTGAGCTTATTGGTTTGGTAGTAGTAGTGGCTAATCTTCCGATTATCACGTAATCTATAACGTTTGAGACAAAAGAACACTATAGTAAAAATACTAAGAGTAAAAACCCGATTCCTTCAATGAGAATGATTTATATCACATTTTCATTCTAGTATTCGTCGGCTAGAAGAGAGCTTTGAATAGAATGATTCAAGAAATATAAATTTTGTCTAGAGAAAGAGAATCAATCATTGTCTCTGGCTGGGCTTCGGAAATTGATAACAAAATTATGATTTGTCTTTTACAGGTTTCTGGGCCGCGGAGAATTCACCGGTTTGCTTCCCTCTACCATTGACCATACCTTTTGTAGTAGAAACTATACTTTCCCTCGTTCCGTTATCGCAACGTTGTTTTCCATAAATTTTCAAAGTCACACTTATAAATTTCGTCAAACAAAAATTCAATTAAAAATTCGTCACAAGAATATTCTATTCTATCAGAATTAATTTTAAATAAAATAACTGGAATAACTGTATCGCATATAGATAGACTTATTTTATTCAGTTCAATAAAAATACAAGTGAGCAACACTTTCATGTGTACATACCGAAAACGCATTTTTAGATTTTCGCAGTAATTTTTAATTATATGTGACGTACTGAAAAAAACTACTTGGTAGGTTTGAATTCTTTAAACTTGATAATATTAATTAATTGGAATCAACAAAAATGGCAACGGCAACTGATGACCCGAACGTCACTCTCACCATCCGTCTTATCATGCAGGGAAAGGTAAGAAAACGCTTTTTATTGAAACATTAAAAGCTTGGTCTGGGTTGTGGTTGCTTTTGCTCGCACTTCCTTGCTGCATGTTATTCTTTGTCGTTTGACATTCACGAGGTTGTTTTGTCGCTCTGACTCAGATTCCACTATCGGTCCACTGCATCTTTACCTATGGTCCCTGCTTTTTTTGCAAGAGGATAATTTGCTTTTATGGTTAAGCAGGTGCGAAAGGAAGTTCTTTATTTCCGATCTAGGCATAACAATTGATTTACACTCAAGATTATGGACATAAATTACAAATGGCATATTATTAAATGCACTTGTTTTACCAATTACCCAATGCATATTTCTGATTAACTCTACATTATAGAAAAGGGGTACCAAACCGGAAGAGAAAATGAAAAGTGAAAGCACTATGCAAAATGCAAGAAGGAAAGGGGAGGGAGGGGAGAGTGGATTTACGTTTCCGTAGAATGCATTGCTGTTCTCCCCTCCATATTCCCGTTCTCCTCGCTGTCATCTGCGCCCGATTTTCAAATTGACTAGTGTCCATTTTTGCTTTGTGTGTCTGTTCCGCTAAAGGCTGGATTCTATACGGGAACAGGATTACGAGTAAGACGGCAACAGCAAATTGGCAAATGCATGGAAGAGTCGAACTCCCAACAACACGCCCATTCTACTTATAGCCACCAATAAAGCTTTATAGTCATACTAAATCACTAAATCACAGGGGCAACCAGCAACCAATATAAATCAAATTAACTTAGGAAATCCTACGCCGCAGTGGGGTAAATGAAGACCGAATGTTAAGGTCAAATGAATTACGCTTGTCTCATGTCACATTCATTCACTTCATATCATGAGCTCGAGCTTCGTTCTTCGAGAAGGAAAGCAAACCTTTCATTGGTTTCAAAATACATCTGGAAAATACATAGTTACATGGACTGTTCCTGTAAATTGCGATGCTATGATCGACATAAATGATGATGATATAATGATACTGAAACTGATAGTCAAGAGGAGACTGCATCGTAATATTTGCACTATTGCACTACACAGTTTATATAAAATCTACCTTTTTGAGGTAGTATTGCTATTGCCAGCAGAAGATGTGTGTATGTATGTATATGGAAAGGACATCTAACATTAAAGTTAGATGGTAGAAACACTTTTATCAACGAAATTTAGACAAATCATCCCTCCAATTAAAAATTTTCTTTTGAACATTTCCCTACAAATGTGTACTTTTTGTATTATCTAAAAGCGTTGACAATTTGTAATACAAACTTACCATTTTTGATTAGTTTGTATTATGAGACCAGAAATGTACCGCTTTATAATATGTAAAAATATATAAATACATACATATGTATGTGTACCATTGTGAAAGACATCGTTTCAATTACCAATGCCGTTTGAATAATGGCAAACAAATCAGAAGTTTTAAATAGAAGTTGATGTATTATGTAACTGTCTGACAAAGACAAAATAGTCTGATTTGTCGTTTTAGCGGACTTGTATTAAGTGAGTGTTCGTATCAAAGGAATCCAAATAGTTGCTGAAATGTTTATTGTTTATTATATTACCGTCCGTGACAAAAGCTTGAGTAATATCCTGGGTACTATTTTAATATTTACTCTGCACACGTGCTCTCCCCTTCATGTAACTCCAAGGTCTTCAATCGACAAGTATTCTCTAGAGAGCTTTCTTCAATTCCATCAATAAAGGCCCTCTGTGGTCAGATCGATTTGTTGTGCAGCCGAGGAGAATTCTGAGTGGACATCCGTGTTTCTTGTGGGTGGATGATTCAAGAATTACGGACTGTATAGTTTACCAAATTGGGCATCTTTTATGTAGTAGATCGAATGCACAGTTAAAAAGCTGAAGAAAATCATTGATAAAATCAAGTATGGCGTAAAAACTATTATATACTACCTTACTAAAAACAATTCTTTTTGTAATTCTTTAGGAAATCAAGGCGAGATTTAACCATTCTTGAATATAAATTCTAATCCACTAAAAATAGTCTTACACGCCTCGTCCTCTTGTAGAGTAGTCTCTAATAGATGGTGGTTTTAGCATACAAAAAATGAGAAAGTTTTACCGCAACATTGTTTTATTTCTTATAGATGCATTTGCTTTTACGGTGTAAACAAAGTAAGGTTGTCACGATGCTTCCTGTATTGCTGCGATTACGGTTATGTTCGTCTAGATGGACGGTTATTTCTTTCTTGAAGCAATGCTGGGAATAGCGCAAGGGTTTGCAGCACACGAAGGTATAATATGTGGGGTGGCGATCTCATAACCTATGCTATCTCTCACCGCAAGTAGTCACTTGGTATTTCTTCAGCATCATTCTTGTGTCGTTTCAGTGAAAACCGAAGCAGGGTTAAAATGCTCAAGCGTCAGAGTCTTGACTTGGATTGACTTATAGAAGGCAGATAGAACAAGAGAGTGGAAAAAGATGAAGACGGTTTTATGGATGAATTCATCTTAGAAGAGGGAGTTCTAAGTAGGCATGTGCCGTGTGTGCAAGATAAGTAAGGAAAGTTTGGTGACGGTATGCTCTCCATTAATGGTCTGAGAACGAATGTAGTAAAATGGTATAGACGATAGAAGAGAGAGAGGAAAAAACAGATGTGAAAGCAGGCAGAAAGACAGCGGGAGGAAAGCAGTTGAAGATTCCTTTCCTATTTCAGTCATTCGTCGTTAGGCATGCTACTCTCCACAATATTATTCCTGTGTACTAAACTAATATACCTTCTTAAGTAGTTTCCACAACAGTTAGATAAGCACATACATGCATACAAACGTGACAGTTGTGCACAAGTTGTGCACAGTTTACTTCACCAAAGGATGGATGTGCTCAACAGACGTTTCTCATTCTTTCAATGATCTTTCTTTGCTCTTCACTGTCTCTCTTCATAATGTAAAATGCAATGTGGATATGCGGTTTGGTCGTTTGATCACTTCGGCTTGTTGAAACTGGTGCAGTCACGAAGATAAAATAAAGTGAAAGCAAGGGTGGTGTTTGAGAAAGGGAAGTAGTGTGCAGAAGTTGTGCTTTAGATTTTCCCGTTCGACAATTTTCAACTAGATTTCCCTTAATTTTTAACTGGAATAAGAAATTTTGGATAGAGTTCTTCATTGTGGAATTGCTCCGATGTTGTATGTTAAAGAAATTCGGATAGAATCTGTATCCAGTTAGATATTTGTTTTGTAGCAACATGTTTTCTTCTGATTCTGTTTCGCTTCCTTGTAAGAAATCGAGCTCGAATTTAGTTTGTAACTGTAATTGTAATAGTAATTGAAATTAGACTTGCAGGATATTGATAACATCAGAACATATTTTTTTACGATTTGGTAAGGGTTTCGTTGTCGTACACAACCTTAATTATTATTGGTTGAAATAAATACAAAACCTTTTCAGTTTACATAACGTAATACCGGGTTGTAATAAATATCATGGAATTCCGAGATTATTCTAAAGTGCTTTTTTTTCTTGATTCATTTATTTGTTACATTACATTACATTCAAACTAAACATTGACGACTTTGAACCAAGACCCATCTAGATTTTCAGACAAATTATCTCGGACATCACAACCTTTTTTGTGTGCATGTGCAGTAAACTTTTAACCCTTAAAATTCACGGCTGTCCTGTGAACCGTATAGCTTCTAGACTGATCTTGTTTGTAAGCATTGCAGTGAAACTAGTGAAATGGAATTCTAGTGAACGGCATGCTGTTTTAATAATGATTTTATGCTTAAAGAAAACAGTGCAGCAAGGAACTCTAGACTCAAATAAAATTAACTTACTATATGAAAAATTGAAGGTTTAGTAGAAGAGCTTGATTATGGAATAGATGATTTGTACTTGGTACGTAGTTTACATATAATGATAAAAGGGACTATTTACTGAACTATAAATCCATAAAATAATCAAATTATCTTCACAAGGAGTTTTACGCTATATCGTGGTTAAAATTGTGAGATGTGTCGTCTGTGTTTGTACTTTCCACAGAGGTACCTAAGTCAAAAAACAGTCTCAAGAACTTCAGAAGTGGTCAAGAAAATGTACTATCAATGGAATTTATCCTCAAGCTTCTCTTTACCCACATTCTGTATCGACCCATTTAGTTTAAAAGAAACCATTCGCTTGCGTCAAAAATATGAGGGATCGATTGAGTCTGTACATCTTTTAGATTGAAAAAAACTCCTCTCATATCTGCTTTGCGCTTCTGATATTGAAATTTGAAATATAATACTGTGTACTATAAACTTTACTATAGACTACAGCAATTGTGCTGTTTGTACCGAGACTATATAGCCTAGAAAAGATTCTTCTCTTTGTTGTCTAAATTCTGTAGGTTTATATAGTTTGAGATATTTCGAGACGAGAGGTTGTGTTGTTTGACTTTCTTTTCTATGGATGTGCATGAAACTGCAGGGTTTTATTCCGTCTACCAGCATTTTTAGGGAAACTGGAAGAAGAAGGAAAGATTTTTAAGTTCGGTGGATTATTTTTGAAGTCGGAAATATTGGTGAGAGGTTACACACAGTAACTCAAAGTCACATACTGCTATCATCATGAATACTAGATCGACTTTTGTGTTTGTTCCTTTACTTCGTCACACAGAAGTAAAACTACGTTTGTATTTTTCAAGTCTACCCTTTTTTAACTTAGCCATCTACCAACAATCTTTTTTAGGTAGACTGAGGGTAACAGCAGGGTCATCATGTGAAGGTTTTTATGTGCGTCGGGTAGAGTTATTTTTTCTCTGCTTGTTTTTCCCTTTAGTCTACTATGTTGTTTTTCTGCTTTGAGTTTACTTCTGCTGGGTTGCTTTGTGAATGGCCATAGGTTTATAGTTTTCACTTTTTCTACGTAATAGTTATAGCAGCATAGGGACATATTTACAACGACATGTATATGTATCTGTATACTTTTTCTTCTGAGCCCACGAGGAGAAAGCGAGATGGATCTCATGCGCCGTGTTTGAGTAGTAAAAAGGGGGCTTATCTAAGCATTCATGGCCATATCTTTGTGCATTCTATCTGCACTCCAGTATGCACGCTATCACAGCCCCAAGAAAAAAATAAAACAGCATTGGAAATATATCCAAGCATTTCTGTTCGGTCAGTGGTGAGCAGACCAAAACAATTGTTTTCTGAACTTCCTTTCTTGTTCGTTTTTAGGTATAGATATCTTTTTCACTGTATGTACATGCTATTCTTGTGAGTTGAATAACTATAAACGACTGCGAACAAAGTTTAGGCCTCAGAGATATTTGTCGTATAATGCATATTTCATTTTCAATTTTGAGAGAAGCAAAGTTCCGGTAATATTTTTCTCTTCGAACAAGTCGGATGGCGAAAGCAAGAGAAAGAAATGTTTGTTTTTCCGCGGAGTCTAACCACCCAGTGGGTCGCGTCCAACAAAATAATTATCCTTACAGAACCAGCTGTAAGCTCATTCATTGAAGAAATGTACCAAATACAACACATATAAGTTCATCTACTGTTGTGGACGTGTTTAGAAAAGGTTATTCTTTAGGAAAATCCAAAACGAAAAAAGATAAAGTCACTCATGGTCGTTACAAAGGCTTCATCAAGTTTTGGGCTGCTCATTACGAAACTTGTCTGACGAGGGAAACTAACAAACTTCAAGGCTCCTTATTTGCAGGAGTTGTTTGTACATTACTTGCGTACATATGTTTCAAAAATTTCCAAACCTGTAGTTCTTTTGTTTAACAGAACGTAAGATTTTTATTTTATTCATATTTGCAAATTGCAAAGGTGGATTAAAGTTTTTTCTTCTCATGTTAAGCAGATGTTTCTGTGGCTGGATTACCTGCGCACTACCCTTTTCCGGACCTTTTGTGAAGTTATTCTTAGTTTAATGTTTTTGATAAAAAGGCTAAACCGTTTTACATGCAAGAATAGGCTTTAGATAATAATTTTCGGGGCTGCGGGTAAAATGCTCCACGTACTATGAAAACGGTTTATGCAGTCCCCACGCAGTAATTCCGTGGTCCCAGAACTATCTACTGCAGGAAGTAATTTCTTCTAAATCTACTTGCTTCTACTCACTTCGAAGATACGGTTGTACCGCCGCCCCGCAAAAAATCCCATGATATTACGACTAGAACAAGTTGAAGGGAGGCAGTGAAATGGTTGTAGGCGTAAGCAGTATACTTTTTTATCGTAGACCGAAGTGTTAGTCATGTTTTTCCTGCTAGCCATTACGAAAGATCTTGATAGATTACGCTAGAACGGTTTGGTTTGATACTTGTTGAAAATCTGTTAAGCAGACGACTGGAAAAGATAACGAGGCTGATTGTGTTGATGTTGTGACTTTGTACATACTACAAATGACGTGAATTTAGCAAAGGTTATAGTTGAGCGCGTGTCTTTTCGACTCCAACGCATTCACTCATAATTTGAAATACTTCAATGAAATTTATTCAGCACAGTGGAATTGACTTCCTCTCAAATGAACAAATAAGTTAATTTTATGCTTCTTGAATCTCTTGGGCCTGTTGAGGTTAGTCGTGGCAATGGCAATGAAGCGGGATGTATATCAGCCCACAACGGTAGACCAGACTGAAAATATGTTCATTTATTCTCATTGAACCGGACAAGTTTCCGCTGATTATAAAAAATGAATATTGCACTGATGTCACTCAAACGGTGCTAATCGAGCTTCCAACGCAAGGTGTTTGTAATCTAAAATGTAATAAAAGATGCGTATAAAAAATGCAAGACAGAAAAACGAATGGGAGGGTAGGGCAAGGGGTTGGCCGAAATCGGCATTTAAAACTTCAGTCAGCCGCAGGTGGGGTAGAATCAGATCGTGTCTTGTGTAGGCCCACAATGAGAAGACAGAATAAACAGTGTTAAATATTACATTGTTTAACAATTAAAGTCAGGAATTCTAAAATAATTAAAGTGATAACAAGCAAATTGCATTGACATGAGTGATTCAAATTACTATTAAGTAAATGTTGTACTAATTTTATGTTATGCTCTCATTTGACCTCATTCTACGAAGTGATGAAGATCTTAACTTCTGAAGTTATTTGGCCACTATCTTGGACTCCGCAAATGGAGAAATGTTACTCACCGAATCTCTTTGAAATCTCCTTTCTGTAAAGGGAAGAAGAAACCTCCCCATGCATTGATTTGTGTATGTAATATCAGTAATAGGTTTATCCCAACTTGAAATTGAAACCTCTACATATGCGGATTCCGTTCAGTTCGATATGTATGAAACTATTCGGCTGCAGGTTGATCTGAAAATATTTTAGTGGTTTGAATAATAATAATAACAGTCTGCACACACCATGACCGTTAGTCTGTTAGACACTGACAGAATCGGTGTTTATAGTAAATAAGTGGGGGAAAGAATGAGATCGATTTTTGATTCTTGATATAAAAGTATGATGTGGGAAATGTTTCAGAAGCAGCAAGCAGCAGACTTTTTGTCTGTTTCTGTTTTCATCCCATCGGGCGATTCTCCATTTTGGTGCGATAACCAGAAACTCTTATACTACCCTTGCATAGAATCACAAACGAGTTCTAACACACTGAACGTAACCCCAGGGACGTTTTATAGAAGACCATTGAAACAACTTAAATTACAATTCACTGGACCATGTATAGTATGTATGTATATGGTTTTCCGTTTTGAAGGCTAAAGTAAAGGTATGTAGGCGGAAAGCTGACTTTTGCACAAAGCAACCAATTCACCTTTTTCGTTAGTTACAAACATTACAGGAAATAACGCAGTCAGCCTCTCCAGCGACAATGTCTAGCCTTGTACAATTTTGATTCTTCCTTTCATTTCCTTTTCTAGACCTTAACTAGCTTAACACTTAAGCTCTGAATTGAGTAATAATTATAAAATAGCCTCCAATGAAGACGAAGGAAAAAACCTTTTCTCTCAAGATGTTTACCTAGTTTATATTACATGTCAGGAGATTACTTATCAGTTTATATTACATATAAAGTGACGAAACGACTCATTTCATCATTTTATTTATACTCCATTATTGCGTACAAACAACATTCTGATTCTGTATACAACCAAATTTGCTAATAATTCCACTGGTTAATTTGGCGATAACGTTCGACAATCGAATTCCACTTGCCAGGAGGTTTGCTCTTACTCAAACGTTTCAATTTCATATGGCATTTTTTGGATCATCAAATCGCAATTATCCATTTTTAAAGCTAAAATAAATGATGCTACTGTAACTGCGCGTAATTCTCCTCTACACTTGTTTTATATCTAGATACTTGATTTAAACATTTAACATGGATTGAAAGCTTATTAAATAACATCCATAACATTAAAATGGTGCAAATCTCTCGTTTGAAACTAGGACGTTCCCTTGTAACAACATAACATACATTAACCGAATACATACAAGCATACCGATACATAGAAGCATTAACCGAATGACGAGAATCCTTGTCATTTATCATTAAGGATTAAATAATCAGGAAATCTGTCTGGAAAATTGTGTTGTTTTATGCAGCTCTCGGGTTTGCTATAATTATGACGGGAGAATGAGAGCACGTGACTTCAACTTCACTCTGTATAGTCAGAGTAGTCACACAACAACGTCAGTCTGTATACGTCAGTGACGTAACGTCACAAGTCATTTTGACAGCACTGGAACAATTATTATGGTTTCTACAAATTATCTGCCTTGAACACAGGTTGACCAAATACAAGTATACCACGTTACAAAGTAATCAAACTTCTAGCTATATGACTATATATACTCGTGCGTAAATCTGGTAAAAGTTATAAAAATGGACCGGCGTTTTTTATTCTCCTCGAACAACACTTACGAAAACAATAAAAGATGACTTGAAGATTTCTAAAAACGTTTTGAAACGAAGGTGAAAATAACAACGAGCTTGACATCAAAGCTTTGGCTATTGAAATGGCTTGAATGAATGAGAAGGGTGTTTTATCCAAGCAGAGGTAGAAAGGAGAGTGTATTAGGAGGAGAAAGGAGGATTCCATGCTGAGCTTCCTTTTTCCCAATGATTCATGCAACTCTACAGCTGGACAAATAGTTAAAGTGCCATTGTAATCGCGTGCTTTCTCCAACACTTGGCAGTAAAAACTGAGAGACAGAAAAAAGTTGAGTAAGTGAAAAGAGGACACTGAAGATAAGATAGAAGCAGAAATTTACGGAATTTTTGTATTTGACTGAGGGAAAAAAAAAGAGGACCGAAAGCATAAATCGATTCACAAACTTTACCACTGTTGCTACCACTCAACCTCTGTTCCACAGAATTCATTGGATATCTGATCTTTTGATAGAAACCAAAACTTATGGGAAAGAGGTCATATGCTGACTTGTTACTATCAGTTTTTCGTGCAGAGTGTATGAATCGACTTGACTGGAAATTCAAGAGGTTTTCCTTCGTCCTATACGACATTAGAGGTATTATAGGTGTGCGGAACTGCAGAAGAATTACATTGGATGTCTCTCTCTTTTTTGCTCATCGTTCTCCTTCTTGATATTACTGTCGCTTGAGTATTTTGTGTCCCGTATATTCTTACGCCACGGGTTTCATATACGTCAGCAAACAGAAAATGAGAAAGTAGAAAATGGAACGAAAATGTTATATGGAAACGGGAGACAAGTGTGTGTGCACCGCTGCATCAGTGGAGGTTATAGTAGCTAAAGTGATATTGATAATGATATTGAATCACATTATCATGAGATGGGAGATTTGATGTCAAGAGAAAAATGTTCCAACCATGAGACAAATGTTCTCTGCCCTGATATGTTGGCGTAGATGATTTTCTCTTATACTATACTTATTTCATTTTGCACCTCTGGCTGCCGCTGCTGTGTGAAGAAAATTTCTTTATTCTTCGTCGCCTTTTGGCTAGAATGTTGTACAGGAAAGAGGGGGGAATAAACGCGACGATCGTGAATGCACATTTTTATGGTGAGTGGGAAGAAGACATGGCGTTATGGACTGTTTCGGCAACAGTTAAAGGTTTATGCTAATACTGACTCACTTGCTACCTACATTCACACACACGCCATTAAAATATTTGCTTTATTACACGTTATGTCGTGTATATTGATATGAGTAATTCGACACGGCATGATGACGTTTCCATTTCCACGCTAGAAGCAAGTGTATGATGTTAATATATTTTTGTATATAATAACCTGGTTGGGTGGTAGGACGGGGTAATTCCATTCTCATACAAGCTGCTTGTATTGCTTTTTTGCAGCTTTGCTTTTTGCTTTCTGCAGCTTTTGCTTTTCTCGATTATACTGCTTGCAATTTACTACAACGGCTAGAAATAGAGATTAATTATTGGAACTAATTTTGTTGAGTTTGCCCAGTGAAATTAATTTGAAATGACTGATTTTTTATACAGGAAGTTGGAAGTATCATCGGGAAGAAGGGAGAAATTGTGAAAAAGTTTCGGGAAGAGGTAAGATATGCACAGGCTCTTTATTTATTCTTGGAATAAAATATGTACATACCACATTATGCAGTACAAGACTTGGGTTGGCTACGACTTGGACAGAAAAGCCCATAGATAATTTAAAAATAACATAGAAGAAAAAGTTCATTGTTTAAGTAAGGAAAAGCTAAACCCTTGCAATTAAGAGAGAAAGTCAACGTCTTTAATTATTCCAAAGTTCTTGATGAAAAAATTTTATGAAAATTTATGACCAAGTGAAAGCGCATTACTCATGCCGAAATTAAAAGAGTGAAAGTTGAATTCAGTATTTTGAAGCTTTAACGCAATGACGTATTAACCTTTTCTGTCCAACCGTTTTCAGCAAAGCATTTATCTCACACATGTGTAAAACTTATTTTTAACTGTGTGTTTTTTTATTTTGTAGTCTGGAGCAAGAATTAATATCAGCGATGGCTCATCCCCGGAACGAATTGTCACTATTACTGGAAACACAAATGGGATCATTAAAGCATTCGATCTCATCTGTAGAAAACTGGAGGAAGTTTATGTAAGTCACTCTCCCAACCAAACAACCGTTGTAACACTTTTACTAGCAGCATAAAAAAGAGTAGATCAGATAGGGCATGTGATCCATCAGAGTTTTTGTTTTAATCTAGGAAGCATGAACTACCCGAAAATTAATTTACCAATTTTTGTTCATCTACAAATTTTCACGTATATTTTTAAAGAAACTGAAGTTATGAGCTGTAGTAGAATTCAAAGTTTGCGAAGCGCCAGAAGCATTGTAATTACATGATTACTTGATTAGACTGAGATTATCCTTTACTTTTAAACAGATTGCGTTCGTAAAAAAAATTTGCTCAAAAGTTTAGATGTACTTACTTTTGTAATAGAGAATATTGTCGTAAAATAATGAATGTACTGGAGGCTCAGTCAACGAGTAGGGTTATTATTATTATTATGAAATATAGCTCATGAAAAGTCCATCACCCGGAGACGGCGAAGAGAGGAAAAATTTAGACCATCTCTTACTGTACCGTGTCAAGAATATGTTATTCATAGAAACCATAAATACGATACAAGGTTTTCGCAGGGGAAATCTCTTTTTAGTAAGTACAACGAAACAAGAGTCAAGTGAGGCTGTACATCATAAATCTTACTTTAGACCCTGATGTCAAGAGGGGCACTCACCAACAGTGTAGCACAGAGCGTAAGAATCGTAGGAAAGTGTTGGCGTGGCAGTGAAGGAAGACTACATCTTTCTTAGACTGTAGAGAAACTATGTACACATTGTGTACTGTAGCGCGAAGCATAACGCAAGGCCAATGGGCATGGAAGTATGAAAAAAGTTTTTATAAGAGATAGGCGGTTAGATTTAGGCAATTTTTCATGACATTTCATGCGAGTTGATTCGTTGATTCTAAGTTGTACCCGTTGAGTTTATGAGAATGTCTGCACAGTGTTTTAAAAAGGTATATCTTTGTCAGAGTTATAGAAAAGTCTTGTCTCCTTCCTGACTCATGAACAACATACTGTCTCTAATATTTATGCGACTCATTCGAAACTGACATATGGCTGAATGCTGAATGAATAAAATGTGTGACATGTTGATAGTTGTCCGTCGCTGCTGATGATGATGCGTTGAAGATGGGAGGATGAACAGGATGATGAAACTTTCTTTATGATGCATTTTATTTACAGAATATGCCAAAAGCGGATAATGTACCAAAACCACCAATTACTCTCCGTCTCATCGTTCCAGCTTCGCAATGTGGTTCGTTAATTGGAAAAGGTGGGTCCAAGATTCGAGAGATCCGAGAGGTGACTGGTGCCTCAATCCAAGTAAGAAAATCAACATGTTTTAACAATATTTGCTTCTATGAATAGCTTTTCTAAATAACTTGTAAACCTTAAATCCTCAAATTATATTAGCCATTCTTCTAATCAAAATTAATACACATAATTTGATAATTTTAGTATAAGTACTTATGTCAGTAATTATTTCTTTTCGTGTCTATATAAATCATTACTAATAAGGTCTTTGATATGTTATACCAGATTTCTCTGGTCTTCATTGACGATAAATAAACTTACTAACTTATTTTGACGGATTTGTAAACGTACAAAAGGATAAATTCTTCACGGCATTGAACGTAATATATGTAATTTTCTTTTAATTTCTAGGTCGCTTCAGAAATGCTCCCTAATTCGACTGAGAGGGCTGTCACAATCAGTGGCATGAGCGATGCGATCACCAAGTGCATCTACCATATTTGTATGATAATGTTAGAGGCAAGTGAACGTTTTGATATCTCATTTTTTATTTCTTTCAACAGCATCGTATATTGGCATTTGACGTGATATGCTTTTAAGAATTAGACATATTGAAGTATCCATGTTTTTCATTGAAACTTTTGTTGGCAGAAGTTTCACTTCATTCTACACTACTATATTTTATACGGTTTAGAGAGCATTTAAATACTTAAGTGACTAGTGCCTGCTGGACGAAATTTTCTATGATCGATTTGCTCCTTTTTATGGGACAGTTATTCGTGTAATTGTCTCTTGTCATACCATTACATGTCATATTTTCCGGTTGTATATCTTCGTCTGCACTCAAAAAGTACAAAAATGTGACATAGTATATTGAAGCAACTGATTTATTTTATTTTTATTTATTATCACAGCTATTTTGATCCCTAATGCGCATGTTTTGATCTTGAGTCTTGAGTTGCTCTTGTGGAAGGATATTATTTTGAGATTTTCTATTTGCCAACTGAGATTAGTAAAATGATGTGAATTGATATAAACGTCGAGCTAGGATATGCGATTTTGCGTAATCTAAAGCAGATGATGTTCACAATACATACATTTGTTGCGCTGTTCCTTTTTTAATGTCACTAGGTGGATTTGGTTACGTATCTTTCTTCACATTCAGAAATACAAACCAGTGAGCTGTTTAAGAGAAAGAGCTGGTTGCACGATTTATCATAATACAATTTTCTAGTTGTAATTCTTTGTTATTTGTCGCCCCACGAGAGTCATGATTGGTGGTAAAGCAAAAAGAGAAAAAGGCAAAGACGAAGAAAAAAAAATCAGATATAGATAAACGGGGAAATTTCATGGCTTGTTGGGTTTGACATTTTTATTGTTATTGCCTTTGTTTTAAAAATACATTTTTCGCTTCTCTCATGCCTTTACTACTTTCTTACATCGATTGTGTCATACAGTAATGCTGTCGTAAATATATTGTCTCGCTTGCTGCGTGTCTCCGGCTCTGTGAGTCTGTTTGTAGAGTACAGGCCTCAAGAAGGAGAAAGAATAGAGCATGACTGGTCGCTTTGCTTCACTTACGTACAATAATGCGATACTTCAAACACAATAATTTCCAGAGAGGCTGAGGAAACAGTAGGGATTGGAACAGGCCCAACACCCTTGCAGCCTAATGTTCCTTCGTCTCTTTTCTACTACACTAACAAACAAACTGGAAAAATAGTTGTAGCCAATTGCTTGTGTAGTCATGCTCTTGTGCTGTAGGGTTTCATGTGCACAAACTGACAAATCGTGACCGACAATTCAGGTCCACACAAAGGGTTTGCATTTCTCAAATATCAAATTCATAGACAGGGGAAACGCTCATAAATGTATTTCAGATTACTCTTTTTGTGTGGTTTGAACCCAAACTTCAGTTGGAAAGCAAATTGTTGAAAACGCTTCCATGCAGTCATTTCACTTTTGTATATGAATTTTTCAACAGAGTCCACCGAAAGGAGGTACCATTCCCTACCGCCCAAGGTCTGTTCGACTAATATATTTTTACATGATTTGAGTTCAAATCGGTGTGAGCCAGGTTGGTTTCTATCTTTAATATGTAAATTTTGTTTCTACCTTTAGACCGGGACCTGCTGGACCAGCTATAATGATGGGCCAGGGTGGTGGTGGTGGCGGATATGGAATCCAAGGAAATTATGGAATCAATCCTGCAGAGGTAAACTAAAAATATCTTGAAGCCTTATTTATTCCTTGTAGAGTAAAAGTAGAAATTCCCTTAATCAGTGTAATGGTACATCACATCGTAGTCTTGTCGGCAGTGATGGCGCTTCGATTCATTTCTGAGTTTACGACTGAAAAGTGAGAATACACCTGAATACTTGTTAGTATGAGAGAGCGTGCCTCTCTACCTTTGAAACTGCTCGCATTTCTTGTTATTAGCTTTGTTATTTCTTTCCAGCGAGAAGGATAGGTGTAGCTATTAGTAGAGAGAGAAAGAGTCATGTGTCCTCCCTTCTAGTTATTAAAGACCAAAAAACGCGTTTTGTACAGGACATCTCGAACACCTAACGCCTGGCTCTCCTGTTTGTCAGCAGTGAATTCTCAGCTGTTGAAAGGATCAGGTGGATTTTGGTACGTGACTGCATTGCAGTAATGGAATATCACTAGCGAGTCTTTGCAATTGTCATGCACGGCTTATTTTCCAAGCTCTGTATTATGTTTTCCCATCTATTAGAAGAACAAGGGCTGCTTTCAGAAGAATAAAAAGAAGTGAGAATTGGGCTATGAATTTTACAGATACGTTTTATCTGCTTCAGTGTGTCTGCGAATATATCTTGGCTGTGCTAACGTGCGAATTTTCAGTGTATTATAAGTGCGTACTTCCATAAGATTTTGGAAAATCTTTCTCAACTCAAGAAAAGAAGTTGAAGTGGGGAATGAAAAAGTAAATAGTCAGCGGCAAAAGGTCTAACAACAAAATTTTTTCATGCATGTCAGTCTACTGAAGTAAATAAAAGAAGGCCTGCTGCTGCTGCTGCTGCTGCTGTTACATTTAGTCGGGTTCTACAGAGAAGAGTCACCAGAGCGAAGCGGAAAAATGTTGCATAGGGAAAGAAGGGAAGACAAAGGTAGAGAAAAAGAATAATAAAACGACTGTGAGACGATTTTGTTTCCTTTTCCTCTCAAGTTGTGTCTGAATATCTAAGTGCAAAAAAAAACATTCTTCTGCAGCCCAACTTAGGATGGTACATAATGTAATGTGTGTCTGCATGATTATCGTTACGTACGAGGACAGTTTTTTGTCATGTTCATTTGTGACACTATTAACGAAACTACATAACATAAAAATGCAAGCGGTTCATTGCTTGGCTTGTGTGCAAAGTACGATTGTGTAGGTATGCGGTTAACCGTTTTAAAGAGACGGAAATTAGTAGATAAGAAAATACAAAGTTTATTCACGGATCGAAGATATTTCAAAATTTCTTGTCTTTTTTTGTTTTGTGGTACTGAAATAGTTTTTGCAAAAGTGAAAACCCTTGGTTGAACAAAAACAATTTTGTTAGATGAATTTTTTTACTCACCCGTCGACTGCGCAC
>VYYJ01001582.1:0-29057 GCA_021029165.1 Cyphoderus albinus | reverse complement strand
CGGGTTTTTGTTTAAACAAAAAACGAAGGCGCCTGTTTTTGTTTAAACAAAAATCAAATTCAGTCGTTTTTGTTTAGAAAACAAAAACAAAACAAAACAACGGCAACCCTACCAATATCGCATCAGACAAAATTAAAATGATGCAGCAAATGCAGCTTGATATTATGAATATGTATATCGTTTTTGTTAGGCTGTGACACTGCGAACAAGAAATGGCAACATCTTAAATAGAGAATAGCGCAAACTGGAGCAGTCTCTTGTTACAGCTGGAATTTCGAGCATCATACTGCATTTAGTCCTTCATTTATTATTAGCCAAGTCTTCAGTTACAGTACGTCCAGTTATTGAAGTACCAGATGGGTCAAATTTTAGTAAAATTACTAACAACTTCCCTGCACAGGAGGGTGCAATGCAAGCAATAAATACAACGGACGTTAATTAACGGTTCTAATAAGTTATCACGGTTAAAATGAACACTACTCTATCTGTCGGAAATCGACGCCGCTTATGGCATATGGCAAAAGTCAAGAATTGGTGGAATATATTGAGCCATGTCATACATCATAAGTAGAAGTCTCCGCCTCGGTTACGGTAAAAGCTGTGCACGGGTTCGATTCCAGGCACGGACAATAACTTTTATAAGACTGAATTAACTTTTATGGGTTTGTTTGCATTGCCCAATAATGTATTTTGAATGAATATAAATAGCTTCTGAATTTTAACACTATCATTTGTACAAACGATTGGATCGATTACTTATTACTGTGAGGTAATAAACAAAATTACTATTATTACAAAAATACGAACGGTTCTTCAAAAACTGGACGTACTGTAAATGAAACATGAATGAGCCAAGTCAAAGCTTGAGCAAGAGTAATAGTAATATCAAGTACATAATTATTATAGATATATTAAGTAAATAAATACTCATGGCGTTTGGCGTACTGGCAGGTCATGTTACTCTTTTTTAAAGAGTCTTTAATTGTGACACAATTTTCACAATGCCAGAAAAGTCCATAATCGCAGTACTTAATTGAACACCATTTATTTAATGAAATCTTTTTGGCTACAGGGAATGGTTCAGGCAGCCGTCTACATGAAGAGTAAACTGGAAGACGAGAAGATACTTGAAACAGCTTTCAACCGCGATCTCGAGCGGCACACGGATACATTCCACCTCGTCCTCGTTGGCCACTCTTTAGGCAAGACACATTTTTACCTTTTCCATTACCATTTTAAATTAAATAAATCAGAGGAAATACTGTCTTTCTTAATGAATGAATGAATATTTTATAATCTGTCAGGTGCTGGAACCGCATCCATTCTTGCCGTCCTCTTGAAGAGTGAGTACCCGAATTTGAAATGTTACGCGTACAGTCCACCGGGCGGTTTGTTCAGGTAATTTTAAATATTATTGAATTAAACCCATCTCTAGTTTGGCACGTGGCATTAGGTAAAAAATAAAAGTGAGGACACGTAGACCTAAAATGACACTGAAAATAAAATGTGAATGGGAATTGAGTGTTCGCCAATAGTAACTGCTCTGCGTCCTGCTCAACTTACAAAAACGAAGTAAAAGTGTTTCATCACTCATTTATTTATTGGATTTCGTAGTTTGGCATAATGACAAAGGCAAAAGGCAATACTTTGTAAATAAAATGGCGTTTCAAAGCTTTTAGTGATCTGAGCTGACGAAACGAAAGGACACGTTTTTTTTTGCTACAAGTTAAAAATTGAGTTGAGTTACTATTTATTTTCCGGAAACGGGAGTTCATCATTATTTAAATGAAATTAAATTGAGAGCATGAATGAGAGAAGATGGCACTTACTTCCTCACGAAGGAAATTTCTCGTCAGTTCATTCACTTTGATCAAGTAAGTTGCAGGTTGCAGTCCCAGTCATGAAGATGAAGCAGCTCATCTGACAAATGTCGTTTCTGACAAAAGCCTTTAAGCTCCGGTTTCTCCGGTGTGTCTCCGTAAAAGTGAAGTAGTTCGATATGCCCATGGAACTCTGCAGGAGTTAGAGGAACGGAAATCCCTCTTGAATTTGCTGACAATGCGGTCCTCTCATAACCCGAATCTTTGAAACGTGTCCTCCAGGAAATGAGCAGAGTTGAATTTCGGCTGAGTGCGACTGGGCTGGGCACCGAATACCGACGTGTCGCAAAACCATTTCTTACATACATGTTTCCATCTTATCCATTTTTCTCTACCTGTTTGCCATGTGATCCATGGAAAATAGGAAACTCGACTAAAATGGGATACTTTAGGTATAGATAGAAAAGCGCTCATAAAATTAGGAATACCTCTGGAATTTTTGTCGAAAAGTTGGGGAAAAGCACAGGCAGCAAGAGAAATAAGTAAATGTGATGTGAAAGTAAAAAAGTAAAGAGCGACAAAAAAAAGAAGTTATTTGTTTCGTTGTCTTTTTACTCGCCTCTTTTTATTCTCCTCGTATCATTTTTCTTACCAAATTTCATGCGAATTTTACAACTCTGAATGGAATGAAGAAAGAAGCGGAGAAAGCACTTTCTTATTTTTCCAGAGAAACTAAATCCTGCACGCGCGCAAGTTATTTGCACAGGATTATTTCTCTTTATAATTTTACCAACGGAATAATTCGAGTATTAAACGAAACAACAAAAGTAAAAAATAAAGAAAGACTTTTCCGGAGAATTCAAAAAAAGTCGTCGGAATTATCAAATAGTGAAAACCCAGTGTAATGAGAATATGTATATACTTTATTTATCCTCGTTTCATTATCCGCTTCAAATCAAATGATGCGGGAGTGACGAGAGTAATGAAAAGAGAAGAACGGCGGTGGTGGTGGCGCCATTTCCAACGCAAATTGGAGCACTTCGTAGGCTAATTTGTAACTATGGAACAGTAGCAGCACAGTACTACTTACTACTAGGGAAAATGTGACTGGGCTCAATGAAATCCCATGAAGTTCTGAAAGCTCAGAAATGCTACTTTATAAATATGTGCTTAGAAGAAAGTGGGAAATATTTTGTGTCATAGTGATAGCGATAACCGTGACATGGCATGTCTTGTCTTGTCCTGTCTTTTTCTGCGTGTTCATTCATTCTCATTCTCTGCCTCAACTGAACTAAGCACTTGAGTATTGTTAAAAGCTGTAATGCGCCAGTGTGTCACAGGCACAGCTACAGAGAAAATGGTGCGGGCCTAGGTGATCACCCCATTTACAGTCTAAGTGTCTAGGATAGGACTTTACAGCAAGAGAGTGAAAGCGAGATGTGCTGACTATTTTACAACCTTTTTTCTCTCGCTTTCTCCGCGGTCTCATTTCACACTCAGTCGCTGTCTTTGGGGAAAGTTAAGCGTGGAAAATTCTACTACGATAGGCGGTAGATCCACCTATTGTAATAAGATGAGTTGAGTGGAGCTGACATGAGTGGCTGCGGATGGATGATTGTAGGTTAATTTTATGTGATATAATATAATGCTGATATTATGATTTCTCCACTAACATTAAAAAAATGTTGTTCTTGTTGTTTTGTGCGTGTTTGTGTGCAGCATGCCTGTGGTGGAGTACTCGAAGGAGTTTATCACCTCCGTGATTGTGGGCAAGGATGTGGTGCCCAGGATCGGTCTCTCGCAAATGGAATCCCTTCGTGCTGATCTCATCAATGCAATCAAGAAAAGTCAGAAGCCTAAGGTGAGCGAAAGATAAAAAAGTCGACATTTTTTTTACCCTCTTTGTGCATATATCATCAACTGTAGCTATAACGTATGTACTTTACAACAGCATCCTCATAATGCAATAAAACTGCTCGCGTCATCATCGTCTCTTTCATTTTCATGGCTTCGTTTCTTCGTGGGTTGTAATAAAGAAGGCGAAACGAAGTGGAAATTGAGAAAGGAAAAGAAAGACGTCATCGTCAGCAACTCGCTCACAATCACATCACAATTCACGCGCAATTTTTATTCCACCAGAGATTCACACAAGAAATGGCAATGCATCATATCACAACAAGGATTGTGATGAAGCTACTGCTAAATACAATCGTAGATACGTATATGTGCATTACAAAAGTTATGTTAAGTTAAAAAGGTCAAATTAGACTTTAGATACAGAAAATATAAAACGATGTGGAATAATGCGAGACTCGGCCTCATTTTTCAAAATCAAGAGGAGGATTCGAATTTTCTCTCACTCATAGGAAAATAAAGGGGAAAAGACCCAGAGCCACCTTTTATTTTATCTCTATGTATTTTATGTAGTAAATATGTAGCAGGCAGCAGGACGTTCAACTCTGATGATGGTGTTGGTGGTGTGGTCCATTCGAGATCTGGAGAAAGAAAGAAGCTCACATTTCACTACTTTTTTGTAAGACGAGTTTAAATACGTGCTGCGGGTCTTTGATGTGGTGCATTGATTGATATTTGAAGACTTGGAGGAACAGACTTGCTCTGCTCTGCTGTCTCTGTCTCTGCCTGTGTCCTACATTACAGACGTGCCATGGCAATCGCAATTCGCAATAATCACAATGGACACATCACATCATCATCATCGGGATGGGGATAGCGCACTGTAATGTTATGTATTGTAAAATGTAATGGTCGCATCAACAAACCATCCTTTTACTATGGACATTTCCGATGCCAAAACTTACGTACCTACGTTCTGTAATGTATTTACTTATGTATTTCCGATTCTCCTTGTCGTTCATCATGGTTAAGTATGATAATGATGAGCTGATTTTATTTTGTGAGCATCCTATCAAAAATCGGCGTCGTTTCGTGTCATTATCGTCTATGACTTACATACGTACAAGGGGCCATCAATTGCCAATTTGGGCAATAGGAGGGTTCAGTAGAAAAATAAGTAACAATGGAAAGTTGAGCTAGGATTTTTCCTTTAAAAAAGGTTAAAATACGAAGAATCGTTTTCTATTCATTTTTTGAGTAAACTTAAGTGCAGTGAAAGTGCATTGCTCTGAAAATGGAGGGTGTGATACATACGAAGTCGGACGGAATTCGAATTCTAATTTTGTTCGTGATAAGGCGAATGAGAAATTATTGAGTCAGCATAGGAAGAAGAACCAAGTGAGAATTTTCCCTCCCTTCTCCGCGGTTCTTTGTGGAAAGCATCAGAGTGTGCGGCATCCTCTCATTTCCTGGTAGAGCTGATTTTAGCTGAGTTTGTTGAGTTGAGAGAAAAAAACGAAAAAATTTGTATGAATGAAGTCTCGCGGCTCAGATGGAGGAAATGGGAAAACGTGAAGTGAAAGGGGAGTGAGTGAGCCTCTATTTTGTACATGCACTACTGGAATCGTTTCTTCGTTAAGCTATCGGTGTTATGTTGTAATGCCACTGTATTTATTTTATTGTTTCTGCTCTTGTCTTGTTGCATTCTTGCACAAAGAATCCAATTCGATCTTTCTTTGGTGAAAATGAGCTTTTTATTTTTTACTAATGTTATGGGATCTGATTGAGGTTCAATGGAATAACAGCTTTTAGCTTTCACTTCACTTTCATTGCAATATTAAACGTGTCATCTAATACCAGTTGCAATACATTTCGTGACATTTTTCACCATGATTTCGCTAAACCTTCCAAAAACAAGTACGCAAAAACACCGACTTTCTCCTTCGTTGATGTGAACGAGAAAGGAGAGAAGTTTTTAAAAATCAATGCGCTCAGTTGCAATTCGCAATGTGCTGAGTAGTTTTTGATTAAACATTTTTTTCAAGAAACAAGTTTATTGGATTTCCATGTCTCCATTAGAACATTTTCTTTTCTTTCCTTGGAAGCACATATTTATTCAGCTCATCCCATCACTACATAACAACATCACATCGCATCACATTACGGTTAGGTTAAGTTATGTAAGTTAAATAGTGCAGTGTTGGGAATGAATGAAATGGTGGGGTAATCGTCCTTTTTCTCCTTATTTCGCGCTCCGCTGGATAATAAATGTGGGGCAGTAAAGCTGGAAATAAAATGGTTCGCTTTTACTTAGTTACTAGTTACATACTTGAGTGAGATTGAGCGAGCGAACGACCGCTGAGCGTGACGGAAGGGAAGGAAAACGAGGTAGCCAAAATAATGAATTTTGATGCGATGTGACGCCACTTAATACATTACATGAATGTACCTTTCAAGGAGAGAAGGATTTCGAAAGGACATCCTTGGCATTGGCTACGAATACGGTAACGTCATTTAACGTAAGCTCAATCTCAATTTGTTCACTGTCAGCTTTTGTGTCGTGTTCCGTTGTGGGAATCTGGATTAGGAAATTCTGACTATTTCATTTGGGCAACAAATTACTTACGTGAGATAAAGAAGACCTTAAGATGACATAATTCATACCTCATTAATTCACTTTGGCTGAATGATGCTTATACATAAATGAATGACTGTCCAAAGATTTGTATATTGTTAGTCAAGTGAATTATTTTTTTTCTTCAAAAAATGGATCGACACAAAAGAACTTTTTTCAAGGAAAAGAGGCTGACAAGGCTGATCGTGAGTGGGAAAAGAAAACTGTAAAGTGATGATAATAATAAAACAAAGAAGAAATATTTCATGTTGTGTATGTGGTTGGTTGGTGAAGCTGACTCTTAAATTGTTTCTACAAAAAAAAAGTTTCTTCGAATGAGTTCTGTGTAATTCTTTCCGTGTTTGTATCGATTTTCGGACTTGTTTCTCTTCCGCTTTGCCATCTGCAACAACACGAGAAAAGTTTAAAAACATGCAATAAAAAGTTAGGTTTTCCTTCTTTCCTAGTGTCTCGCGAAAAAGTTTTTGTTCCATTTTATTTTGTTTTGTTGTATTTTAAGAGATAATTTCGGGGATGTCTTGTCATGATAAAAAAGCAAGGTGTTTCTTTTCCATGTGGAATACGAATGTAGTGAATCAGTCGCGTCTGGTTTTCATCTGCATCTTTTTTGTCTTGTCAACGACATGTCACCATTTTGGAACTATTTTACAGCACAACAATTTCTTACAACTTTTCAACAGATATGTTTAACATTACATATTTACATTTACAATTTGTTTAAAAACTACTTGACGCGTGAAACTTACTCAAGAGGAAAAAATGCAAATTACCTACAAAAATATAAGTATATAAATAATTGCAAAATCTTTGTTGCACGATCTTTAGATTGTGGTTTACTTAAAAACTTTCTTTTGATTTTTTTGTTCCAGTGGCAAACAATCTTGTCTGGAATGAGGTGCTGCTGTTGTTTGAAGCCGGAGTTTGCGCGACCCCAGCGCCTAAGCTCAGCGCCCTCGATTCAAAGCGAGGAATTCATGCGGACAAGAAGGTCACTGAGGGACGTTCGGGAAGTGACAATCCATCCAAATGAAAGTGCGATTTCTCTCACAGTCCATCAGCCGCTGTATCCCCCCGGGAGAATCATGCACATCGTCCGACATCATCCAAAGAAAGACGAGTAAGACTTTTCACACTGTCACCTCTTTCCCACTTTCTTTTGTCTTTCACTCATTTGTCTAGAAATGTGTTTAAATTCAACTTCATTTCATCTCTTCTTCTTCTCTATCTCTGCATTTATGTATAGGTGTCTCATTAATTAATTAAATACAATTAATTAAGTACACAAAAGTTTGTTTGTGTAAGTAGATAGACACAGTTTTCAAGTACTTAAGATGTTTTTTCGCTGCACATTGATTGAAAAAGTAATTTTGTGCACAGATTGTCTGTTTTGTACATACTCAACGCATATCTTCTTGTGGTAGGTGCACTTTTTCAGTAATTTTTAGTATCTCCACATTCATTGTTTTCGGATTCCAATTTAATTAATTAATTCAATGTTGAATGTGCATTCGCATTGCTCGTTCGTTCATTTGTTCGTAAGTTAAGTAAGTATGTTAATTAACTGTTTTACACAAGTTCGTAAATGTTTATAGAAAGATTTACAAATGATTGGAATGGAATGGCACAGTTTGCAAAGCAAGAAAAAATGGCTTTCTGTTTCAGCGTATGTATGTACGTATTTAACTAATGTGTTTTTGTGTGCATATTTGCAGATGAAGTCAGCAAAAAGAAATTCTTTCAAGAGAGTGATTTGTATATAGTCAGGAAGAAGTTTAATTTAGAATGGTAGATGACATGAGATGATGATTGAACAAATTATTCAATTATGTAATTGTTTGAAAAGTGTGGCATATTTTAATACCTATACTGAATTAGATTGAATGCAATTAAATACTACAAACAATTCTATCTTTCTGGTTTTTTCTTCTGAACAGGATTAAATATGAGAATATTTGGAGGTGAGTTTTTTCCTTCCCCTTTGTTGTCACTCGTAAATAAAAGATTAGTCATCAACTTTCTAGAGTTAGAGCAAAAATTTTCCTATCACTAAATAAATACTTTCTCCTTGAGTTGAGTTAAGTGTAGTATTTTAGTAGTTGCAGTGGCAGCAGCAAAAAGTAAATATTTCAATATTTCATTTGTTTAATTTAGTAAAAACTCATTTTTACTTCCAAAGTGGATGGTATCACACGACCATTAACACACTTGAGTAAATATGACCCCTGAAAGTGCGCTCCTGTCACGTCACTTTTTATTTCATTTGATTCCATCAATTCCCTTTTACTTGCCCGCTTCAACAGTGAAAGTAAAGTGAACTCGCTGCGCTTACGCTTCGCTTTCTCCATTTTCTTTGTCATTCTGATAATGAGATTAATCAAATTGAGACGTAGTCGTAAAATAACGCATCTCGTTGCTTCTTTCTCTATGTAGAAGATAGAGGACCGAAGTCTTCTTTTTATTGCATTTTTTTTCTCTTTTTTCTCATCTGCGAGTGATGCACATGCTGCTTTCTTTATTCATGTTGCTCTGCTTCATTTTATGAAAATATTTCATTCCGTTGAGCATTACTTTTACCGAAGAAAGTGTCATATCGATCTTGAAGAAAGAAGGAATTGACGTTTCTTTGGAGAAAACGTGTATGGTTCTATGGTTTATGTATAGTTTGATTACATCAATTTTCACCTTCACAATGTTCACACATGTCACTTTACCCGCTTGTCTTTTTCTTCTCTGTGGTTGTGCTGTGTGTGACTGTGGCTGCTGCTGTTACGGAAAAGTATATTTCTGCTCTTTTTTCGTCGTTTGCTTGATCAGATGGAAAATGTGTGTTTTGTAGTTTTATTTGAGTAAATAAAATGGATCTCGGTATGTATACTACATGTATACTGCATACTACGACAAGTAGGCAGCATATAGAGATGGAGCATGTAATTTACACAAAAAGAAAATCCTCTTTCTTAGATCCCTTTTCGGGTCATAAATGACGCCTCTCACTTTTCTTTGACTTTTAGAGCAAAATATTGCTTCTACGTAACGTTGAGTTAATGACACACGAGCCGAGCCTTAGATTCGCATTTGCATAGGAAAAGGTTTTTAAATGTACCTACATTGACACATTCACGATCGAGGATGAGGAACGTGTATTTCTCTACGTTTGATATATTTAGTTTTGCTTTCACAACATTTTCTACATAAGAAGAGTCCCTTTGATACATATATGCAAAGTAAAGCAAACAGCGTTAAAAATTAAAATGCTGACTTTGATGTAATGATGTTATTCAGAAGAATGCAAGATGCATGCTAGATACTCACAGTCAGGTGAAAATTCCATTCCATCCAAGGAAATTTTCTCTCTAAGAGCAAACTCTTGTGAATGGACTTGAAATAACAAGGAATTCGGTCACATCACGCTGTACTCGACGCTCTTCTTCTATATATTTTTTTGCATTTTCCTTTTTTAAATCCACAATCCGTTGAAATTCACATTATTGAAAAATGATTTAAACTAAATCAAGAATAATCTCAATCATCTAAAACCTAATAACAGTCTGGTCACACAGTTTAATATGCAATGATCGTACTCTAAATTGTGTTATTATGCAATAACGCTACTACATCATCCATAATGCCAGAATAGCCTTGGATTATTAACAACAACAACAACGACGACGTTGACAACTGATAAAGTGACACATACACGGTCGCAAAACAGTTGGAGTGAAATTTCACCTGATTAAATTTACTAATTAGTCAATTATCTGGGTGGTACTTGAAGCATCTCACAACTTGAGTGTGAGAACAAAAACAACCTCGGATGTGACACTCTCATCCTAAATCAGTATGTATATGCATTGCGGATAGGAAACCTACAGTACGTAGGTTCAGTCTCTTTTCATGGTTTCGGGATGTCAAAGGACAAAAAATGATATTTGACACTCCTTGTCTCGTTTTGTAGTCATCAGCAGGCACCAGTCGGCAACTCACTCAGCACAAGAGGAGCGTGGCGGATTGCGAAGGGAAATGTTTTGTGTGCATGGGCGTCACTGTCATCGGAACAAAATGTAGTTATTATTGTGCTATTACTATTACACTGGTAGTGGAGTTGGAGTCGAGTGGCAGCCTGGGAAATCCATTAGTTTAATTGCGTGTGTGCGCACCTCTCTCGCATCTCCTCTGCATCCATCCGTGCCAATTTTCCCCGCAAAATTCTACATTACTACTTACTCCGGAAAGAGAAGAAATTCCATCTCATCTCGTGTCTGCCTGGTAGTAAAAAGTGTAATGAAAGTAAATAGAAAATGTGAATGAAATGAGACGATGAGGAAGGAAGGATCGATAAGGTAATGACACGGCACGACAACGCATACCAGCCTTTTAATTACACCAGAAAGAGTTACGATGATCATAATGGCTCTACTAAAGAACAACCCTGGTACATACGTAGCTATAGCTACTAGCTGCTCATTTTCTGATTCCTTGAGTACGGAGGGCGACGCGAAGCGACCAAACAATTAAATATGCACATTGTTTTTCCCTCTTTTCTCCACTTTCACTTTCACTCTGTCTCTCGTGACTGCATCTGTTTTCTGCTCTGCTCAACCGATTTTCCGTTTTAATGCACACACACAGACAGAGAGTAAAATCCAAAGTGGAAACAGCATGAAATAAACAGCGTTTCACTTTGTGCAGGAAAATGGCCCTCTGAGAGAGGGTAACGAACGAACGATTTGCCCTCCTTTTTTCACACGCTCACGCGTACTCACTTAACTCAAATGAAAGATGGCTCGTGTGTGTTTGAGTCTTTGGAAATTGTGAGCTTTTGCAATCCTCTGCACTCTGAATATGTACCATTGGATTTTGGCTGTTTATATTTGGATTTGGATCCCCACACGAAACAACAAGAAGATCATTATAACACACACATCAAAAAATTTGCTTACTTAACTGCTTTCACTAATGTTGGGCAAACCGATTTTCGGAGTGGGATGAGAGAGTAGATGACACTGAGAATTATTATCCTCTGTCCATCGAAAAATTTGCTGACAGTCGGTTGCTTCGGGAATATGTGACAAAGCAGTGACTGCGGCGCAGAGTATTATTTTTTGGAGACTACAGCAAAACTGGGCTACTGCAGAATGAAAAAACTTCCCTCAGATGAGATCAATTGAACAGATGTCTCAGTCTGGCGCAATGATTGCTCTCAGCTACTACAGTATCAAATAGTATGGAGTGAGAGAAAGAAAGATTGTGATCAAAATGTTGAAAAAAATTGGAACATGTCTCTGGCTCATTCTGTGCCGAATCGAGTGTAGGATTCCTCCTTAGGGTTCACTTTCACTTTTGTTACTCCATTTCTCTGACTCTCTTTCTCACACACAAAAAATGACAGAGAGACGATGAAGATAATGGGCACATTTCTCTTTGATAAATTATCGGGTGCTAAAAGAAGTCGCAGTTTGTCGATGACCCACTATTAGCGACTTAACCTACTCCTCTCAAGTAGAATTCTTTTTATGGGAAAACAAACGAAAGGGAAAATATGGCTAGTCACACTCGGCAAGAAATTGTGAAGCTGCTCGCCTAGTAATCTCATTCCATTCTTATAATCGTTTTTGCAGATATTTTATACCAGCGAATTTTTGCGAGTTGAGTGGGTTTTGCAGATAATCCACTTATCAAATTTATAGAGTTTAATTAAATCGGATTCATCATTTTCGCAGATATGTCGGATTGGGTGTGATGAATGAGTGTGTAAGAGCGTGTGTAAAGCATCGCTCTCTCCTACTTTTACGATATTAAAATACAAAATAAAACCCTTTTAATCAATTTTCTGCTTAAAATATATGCAGCTGCTTTGCAAAAAAAAAATCCCGCTGCTACTGCTGCCGTTGCTCGCTGGATGCTTCGCTTTTGCCTTTGGTGTTTGCCAAAGTGAAAGTTGTGTTGTGGACCAGTGTTTATTTAATTAGTTTTTTATTGTGAGAATACCCAATGATTCGCTCGTTGCCATTTTTTCATAGAAGAATATGCAAAATTTAATTGTTAAACATTAAAAAATGAATTTGATAAACCATTCAGTATAACGCTGAGCTGTGCAGAGCTGCTGTTCACGTTTTTAAAATGCGTCAGATCGCTTTATCTTTATTATAAGCTAGATGAACTTTGATCTTCCTTTATTATTTATTGAAAAGGGCGCTTTGATTTTTCGAACACTTGACTTGACAAAGTGGTTATGGAGCGTAGTACGTAAGTGTGGATTTATTCGAGTCTTGAAGCAGTCGAAATGCGAGGGGTAAAAATAACGAAGCGAGCGCGAGCACAAGATGGAGAAGGCCTTCTGCTGGATTTGGTGCTGCTACTCAGTCAATTTCTTTCGAAGCGAAAGCGATGGAACGGATGGTTTAGTTCATGATGTGACATGACGCAAGTCGCTTTATTCCAACTAACTCCAAGGAACGAAATCTGTGGGCGAATCTTACACTTGACTTTCTTCTGTTTTGTTCACTGCTCCGACGTTACCATTACCACACAACACCGCTGCCATATTATGATGATTTTGATTTATTTCTGCTTGCCCGATTTCTTTCCGCTTTGATGCATGAATCAAGCCGATTTTAAATCTGCAGTATTTACGTTTTATTAATGATCAATTGTCAACTTGACCTTTTCAGAAGTCTCTTTCCTTTTCAATCTTGTTGTCGTCAACGTCATCGTATCGTCATTCTTTTGTGCCTTGCTAAATTGCTATTTACTCAATGTAAATTCAAGCTGCCACTAAATTCAAAATCCCACCGGCTTGATTTTTTTTATTTGAATATGCTGCCAAGTGCCAAGTGTAATTAAAAGTGCTAATCTCTGTCTCTGTTTGTTGCGTCCACCAGACGAGTGATCAAGAAGGGCGAGCCCGTGTTTCAGGCTTTGTGGACGGACAACACGGATTACGGCCAGGTTCTCATTTCACCGGGCATGATTCAGGACCACATGCCAGATCAAGTGCTGCACGCGTTGCAGAGGGTAAGTTTCTACGATCATCATTATTTTGTCATGTCACCAAAAAAACCTCTTCAGCTCAGGTTGAGAGTCAAAATGAAAATTCTGTTTGATGTTTGTTTGATGGATTTAACAAAAGCAGAAAAACGTGAATAATGAGATCTATGCTTTGAATGAGAGTGGTTTTTAATTAACAGTAATGTTAACAACAAAATAAAGTCACTTGTGTGATGTGATGTGATAGGTGATAGACAAATATAAAAACCGAACCAAACTGGATCGTGTGTGACTTTCATGTTTACTCATTCAGTGATGTGATGCGATGTGTGTGAAAGTGAGTGAGAGATAGTTCCACTTATATGTCACACTTTAATAACATTTGAGCAGCTTATCTAAAGAAACAAGGTTCGCTCTGTCTGCTCTTATTCACCTAAATGAATGAAGTTTAACTCGCTTCGTCTCAATAATTGATTTACGTGTCATTTTGTGTCTCCCTTCGTTCACACATTTTTACACTAGATTTGCAGTGGGTGAAAATTGGATTAATGAGTGAAAGTTAAGCTTATTGAATGAGTTTGGAGATACTTCACCTGCATTATGTAAGTAAGGTTCGAATTTCCTCAGGTTAGGTTTTAATCATGGTGACGGCGATGGTGGCAGTGGCAGCGGTGAAAGTGGTGCACACTCACCCAACTTTCTCCTCTTATACCTTCTTCCAAGCAAAAGAAGGACCTCCGCGCTTAATGAAAGCTGTCAGGCGAGGCAATGTCAATGTTGATGTTGATGCTGAAGCTTTAGCTAGTATAAGTCTGAGCTGTTGCTGTTCACTTGCGTCATTTCCTGACAAGGAGAAAATTCTTTTTGTTTACTCTTGTAATTAAGCAAGAAATATATCTCCTTCAGGTAGCCAATTGATGACAGTCAAGTAAGATTAGAGGAGATTAAAGAAAGGAGCTGCGTCTCCTCACTCACTCATTCACTCTCGTTCAGTCCAGCTCATTGTAAAAATGACAAAGGCCTGCAAGCTCAAAATATACCTTTCTCAAGGTGATGATGAAGTTGCTTGCGAGTAATGCGAGTGCAAAGGTGAAAGCTTCTAGATCTCGTCTTCACTCCATTTTATTTTATATGAGAGATTTTCAGAGTTGATACAGAAACCAGCGGATATTCGTCTTCACTCAATTCTTTGTCCCACCCAGCCAAGTTAAGATTCTTTCCCATACATAATCCTTTTCCACTCCACGTTCTTTTTCATTTCCCATTCGATGAAAATGAAAACCTGGAAGATTAGACGGAGAGAAAAACCCCTGCCCTTCCTACAATCCGCCATTATTTGTACGTAGAGAGCTGACAAAGAAGGAGTGACTTTTTTTAGTGTCTCCGGAAAATTTAGTTAATCCTTCATTTCATTCTAGCCATGCATCCATCCATTCCATCATCAGACGATAGAGAAAAATTGACTTGTTGAGAAGATAAGACAGATACAGCCAGCATAAAATAAAAATCCTACACTTTTTTACCATCCAGAAAAAACGCTCTCTTCTTGAAAATGGATACTGGCTGAGCTGACTGACACTGGTAATAAAGTAGAATAGGAGTAAAATGATACGATCATATGTATTTAGTCGCTCAACTTTCTCCATGAAATTTATACCCAACTCTCACCTTCAAACACCTTTTTCAATTTCCTATTTTCTCACACACACAACACAGTCGCATCCATCCATCTGCATCGATCACTTATTTAATTTGGTGGTATGGTAAAAAACATGTCGGGGAAAATTGCTTCCTTTATCAAAGTTGACATCATCGTATCATCATCTCTAGTCTTTTTTATTTATTTAAACTAGGTATTTATTTAATTTTATTATAGAGCGAAAATTGTGCTTAGGTTTTTAAAACATTTTTTTAAATTTTTTCACTCACTCCGATCACAAAGGGCAGAAATTGGGAAATGAATAGAAGTACACACGGCACAATTTAATACTCTAAATGCGAAGTTACTTGACTAAAGTTTCTCAACATTTTCGTCCATTGTGGCGTGAGCACGAAATTACAAAACTTTACAACAAAGAAGATGAAAAAATAAAACGAAAATGACTTCCGCGTGTTTCACAGTTTTGTGGCGCATAAATGGCAGTAACTACGTTACATTACAATAGCACAAACAGGTAATAAGGAGGATAACGTGAGAATTAAATGTGGAAAAGTAAAGCTTCCGAGTCACGACCAATTTACTCTGAGAATCATCGTGATCATGAATCATGAACCTTAGTGTTGATGAACCCTTCCTCCTGCCTCCCTCACGTCAGCATTTTTACTAAGATATTTAATCCAAAAATTGTATACGAACATAGTTAAAAAAAAAAGTTTCATGAGTATCAAAAATAAATAACTCGAACAAAAGAGATTTTTTCCCCGAGAAAATGTTATTTACTTTACTTAAAGTACATTATGTACAAACTTGTAAACTGGGAATTTCCAACGACATTTTAAAAGCTTATCGCTTTCGATTTCTATTCAGTAAAAACACTTGGCTTAACACGTGAAATAAATGAACATCGATTTATGTGTGTAATGTAACCATCTTTTGTAGTTTTCTTTCAGCACAATGCATGTGTATCTAGTGTAGCGTTTTTGTAGTTTAGTTATACTTAACTTTAGTTATAGAAGAATGTCAATTTATGACAGTGTTAGTTTTTGCTGTAATTTCGCCATTTCATTCTTTTGAGTTCATCACTTTTTCATTGCATTGTGTTTGTTCATTCATTTTACCTTTGTGTTGCTCGTCTCACTTTTAAATGCTTGAAATGACATCATGACGCGCCCTTTTAATCATGTCATCTGCTGTCAGACATCCGAATCAGATCCATGTCCAAATCAGCTTCCAACGCCCACCCATACAGACCTGGCAAGCCGAGATTTTGAAGTGGAGGTGGGTGCACAAGAGGCGGATTGTGATTGTCACGGTAGTCGCAGTCGTGGTACTGCCGAAATTAATGATAATGATGGACCAATATCCAAGCCCCAACAAGTGGACGAAGACTGTGGTAACAAACCTCCAATTCCACCTCCAAGGAAGAAAGTGAAGGTGAAACCTGCCATGTTTCTAGAAAGTGCCACTTGAGTTGATTCAATGGTTCGTAGTTCTCCTCCAAGGTGGGCCATTTATTTCATTTTCGCATTTTGATTTCGCATTTCAAGAGAATGTTGCTGTATTCACAAAATATTGTTACGTAGAGCTACAAACACAATAAAACAGCTTTATTGAAAGTAATTAAATAAACTAGAAGCACATAAGTAGAATAATACACTTTTACAGCTCGTTTAATTATTGTTTCACGCGCAATTTTTGGTTAGCTCTGTAAATGACAAATTAAAAAATCCCAGCTACGGTAAAGAAAAAAGAGCAAAAGAAAGAATTTTTCCGCGTCCATAAAAGTATAATTGAAGAAGTTTCAGGAAAGTTATAACATGCTGAAAATGAGGATGATTGAAATGGGGAGAGAAATCATGGTTGATTTTCATTTTACTTCATTTTTACAGGTAGTGAATAATCACGGTCCAGCGAAGCCGCAGCGGACAGGACTAGCTGCGAGCAGCACATCGCCTCTGGTGCAGTCGAAGGAGTCACTGGCGGGCGACGGCGTAAGCGTCGTGGGTGTGCGGGCAGGTGGCGGTGGCAGCGTGGAAGGCTCTAGCACGAATGTGATGATTGTGAACAAGGTGGGGTCGGGCAGGTCGCCCGAGAAGAAAGGTAGTCTCGTGGTTATCCCCTGCATGGAAACGAGTTTCACGAGCAACGAGGACGCGGGTTCTTCGCTGGACTCGAAATCCTCGCCCGAGTGCACGCTGCTGAATCCCAGTCCGCTGATAATCGACGCTGACGCAGACATTGAGGGAGACGGAGATTTAACGCCCACGAACCTGGGGCTGAGCGACATTCTGGCCTCTCTGAATCTCAGTTGGGACTATGTGACGAGTCTACAAGAAAGATTTTTGGAGAAGGAGCGGATGATGGGCCACGAGAGGAAGGGCAGTATGGGAAACAACAGCAGTTCCGGCTGCAGCGAGGAAGGCAGCACCTTCAAGGAGATCTTCGGGCCAATCAAGTATGAGGACTGGATGGCTCCGCTCGCCAGTCCAGAGACGCTCTCGGAAATCAGCAGTCTGAGCTCCAGGGCGAGCTTCCTCATTCCAAAGGACCAATCTCCCTTGCTGCGCATTAAGGTCGGCAGAAACGGCGGAGGAAACTCGGCGAGCCTCCACAGGGCCAGAAACGGCAAGGTGAATGGACTGAATGGGAACGGTGCTATTGCGGGCAACGGAGCAAACGGGAACGGCGCCCACAGTCGAAGTCTCAGCTGCACGTATCCGGAAGCTGGCGCTGGGGCTAACGGCGAGCTGGCTACGATAAGCTCTTCCGTGTGTGACACAGTCCTGAGTCATAGCCAGCGGATTCTGCCCCTGCTCGCGAATGGGACTGGAGAGGACGGGAAATGTTACCTGGACGTCGGCGACCGTCGTCAGTATTATGGCAGCGGTGACACAGGAGATTACTATGTGGAGGTAACGAATGGCGGAGTGCTGCCTGCGGGAAGTGCCTCTCCTCCTAGCCATCACAATTACCAGGACGATGACCCCATGACCCCAGTGGTGGGGGATCTGAATGGGTCATACGTGGAGCTAGTAGTGGACGACTCACAGCAGACCTATGTGCGCAACGGGAGTACCGACGGGGGTGGCGCTGGAGGCAGCACAGGGAGCGGGGGCGAGGGAAAGCGCGTGAGTTTCAACCTGAGGCGGAAGTACGCTTCGAAGGACTCCGGTTGCAGTGTGGGCGACCTGAGCATTCCAATGACGCCCAGCAGGTACGAGCCAATTTACCCTGTGTTCACTCATCAAGAGGAGTATGGAGTGCCATCGTTCAACTCGCCCCACTACACGTACTCAGGACAGTCTCCACAGGAGGAGGAATCGCCGACGGAGATTTTCTCCGGAAGTCCCTCCCACCCATCATCCCCCTCTCACTCCACTACTGCCAAATTCTCTTTCCATGCGTCCTCCGCGACGAACAATTCTTCCTCGGATGACACTTCGTCACATCCGCCGTCCTCCGTGTCTGCCATGGTGTCCTCCATAAACCCGTCCCCTCCACTGGGTGCTCGCGGCAGCTTTGATGAGGGAGGTGGTAGCGTGGACGGCGGCGCGGCTGGAGACGGTGATTTTGTGTCATCGACGACGTTATCAGAGCCTTGCAGCAGTGCTAGCGGGTCGACCGCCACTTTCATTCAGATTACGGATCTGGAGCCAACCTTCACACAGTATCAACCACACGAACCAAGTGATAATTCCGAAACTCATCATCATTAAAACTCTACTATTATTATTATTGGTTAATTAAGATGTGTACATAATAATAATCCCTTTCTGCCATCTGTTCAAAACAGCAATTAATTAAATACTTTCCTAAATAGTTTACTTTATGGTAGTAATGCATTAATTAAGATGAATAATATAATATTCTTAATTAATGAAAGTTAATTTTTCACGGAATTTTAAATTACATTTAAATAATGCTGTAGATTCGATTCTAATCAGGAAGAATGTTGACCAGTCATCATTGCCAAAGAAAAGAGAGATACTATTACTTAAATGTGTTGTTTGTATGTACGTAATTAAATCATTGGCCAAAAAATTGTTCAACGAAAGGATCTCAAGATCTGATTCATTAATTAAGTAAGTAAAGTTAATAATTATTGCCATGCTGTATTAATATTGTATTATGCAACATTGCCTAAGTTATGTACATAGGTATAACAATGTAAAATTAAATTGCTAGGTCTTAGTTTTCACTGTTTTCCATAAAGAAATGTTTGCCTCTATCAAATTACTATATCAATCAGTCAGTCAATCAATCAATCAAAAATCTTTCATGTTTTACCACCAAACCAAAAAAAACTAAACGTTCCGCCGGCTCTAAAATTTGTGCAAATTAGAGTGTGCAAGAATGCCTATTTGTGTATGTAATAAAGTAAATATTTCACACAAACTTCAATTTGATTGGTCGATTAAGTTTTTAATTAAAAGTGAGACATCACATCTAAATTGTATACCATTTCTACTTGAAAAATTGCATAAAATCAGATACGTTAAAAATTATATAATTTAATTAATAAATATTAATTAGAAATGTAATCGAGTGGACAGGTTTCGTAATTCGTTAAATGACACATACTTACCTTAATTAGGATCAATTAATTGGATTAAATTAATTAAGAAGTAGGGTGAGGTTGAACGGAAGAGAGCACTTGACTCGAATACAACGAGAATTTGTAAATGTGTAATTAACTAAAAATTAGCTTTGAGTTCCTTAAAGAGTGTGTCTGTATATAATAAATCAAGTAGAATCACTAATTTAATTAGGTTTACATGACATCTTACTAATTCGAGTGAGTCAAAGTCAAGGTGCAGAAAATTAGTTTTTAAAAGAATATTTTAGTGTAAGATGATAGATCTGGTATTAATTGCTTAAATTTAAATTGCAAAATGATTCACTTCTAAAGTGACAATATGCCGAAGAGCACGAGGGATTTTAAATTGTAAACCTATAATTGATAGTTTATATAATTGTAACTGAGAAGTGATGTTTTATTTTATTAAGAATCAATCAAATTATCATAAAATAATTAAATTACCTTGTCAATCTTAAAAGTAATTGCTTCAGTTTATATAGAGAAATATACATTCCTTTTATTGGGTAGCTTTAAATACGATTAAATTTAAAAACTGTTCTTTTCCTTGTTCATGTCTGCTGTGTCTGACCTTAAAGTAAAAAGGATTATGGCAATACAAGTCTGAGTTACCTGATGACAATATGAATTACGTCATTGAACCGATGTGCTCTTTCTTTTCAACCTTTACTTACTTGCATCTTGCATTACAACTACAAGTTCTGTTTTTAATTAATAACCATTAAAAATGCGAATTTTTCCTTTACTATTGTATTTCAAGTTCAGTTATTCCCATTCCCTCTCCAACGATAATTAAATACGCCGTGCAATTTATGGTAATTTTACTAATAGCTCATTTTTACTACGTTTAAAATACATACACTTGTACTTACTTACTATATACAGTAATTGATAACTCGAGTTTAGAAACAAAGTGAGATTATTGAAGAAAATTTTTCGTTCTTCTAGGCTTAACTATTGTACTTACTGAAACTAATATTATTAATTATGTATAGTTAAGTGGCTGGGTTAGTTTGAGCCTTTCCAGCAAATAGTGTCTCTAATGTTGGGATAGGTGAATTCAATTTGAAAAATGTAATTCATGCATTAATTGGTGCACAATTTGGATTGTATGTTTAATCAGTTACGTAGCTAATCTAATTCATTAATTCACAGTGTGACAGACAGTGTATGGCTGCATTTAAAACAAATTTAGGAAAATATTTGATAAATAAGCACATATACATAAAGTAAGCAGAAACAGGAAATTCCACAGGACAACGATACAGTTTCAATTAATTAATTAATTAACTACCTTGTGTCAAAAGTAGGTAAATAAAAAATATTCCTAGGGCGAATGAACTGGTAACGATCACGATGCAACATTAACATTTTTAAAAACATGACTGATGTCATTTTTAAAACGGATATGGATAATTCTGGACGGGATATTTAAATAAGAGGATTGAATTCTGATTGTAACATTTCGAGCTACTTAACAAAACCAAAATCTTTTCTTGGGAAACGAACAAGAAGCAAGTTGAAAAATAATGGCTGGAAAATTTTGTAAGGTAACACAAAAGTTTTTCATTTTTTAATCACCACTTTTTATAGAAAGAAAACGATTGATGAGGTTAATTATGAGGGTGGTGCGAGTGTCAAATTTTCCAATTATTGTACTTTGTAAAGTTATTTTGTTACTACTACACGAAGCATTTTTCAAAACTTTATAATATATACTTTTAACATACATTACAATGCTTATTTATAACTAATTAAACTTGAGCTATCCATTCCAAACATTCCTACAATCATCATTATCATCTCCTAGTTAATTTTGGCTAATAGGCTAATTAACCTGAATTGATCATTTTTCAATTTTGTGGTCGGCTTTAATAAAACAATATTCATAATTCATTTCATTCCAGACAAATCAATTTTTTCTCAGAAAACAAAATCCAAACATTTCTACTTTTTACACAAATTTTCTCGAATTTTTACATCTTGCTGGTAACTATACTACCTACCTAATTAAAATTTAGTCAGAGCCAGTTGCTTGAGCGCTCAAGAGCTTATTCAATTAAACTCGACTAAAAATTTAAATGAAATTAATTCTTTAGTACTCATTTCTTACTTATGTAAAAGTAAAATAATTAGTTAAATGATCACTTTATCACTTATAAAAAATAACTTTGCCTACCTTTATACATCCTTAACTACTAATTAATTGCTGAGACAATTTGCTACTACATTCATTTCAATCAATACGGTATTTGAAAGAAGAGAGGGAGGGATGCCTTTTTATAATTGAACAAATGGAAGTGACTCGTGAGATGGACGTGACATAAACAATCACTCTTGTACTAATTAACTATATACAGTGCCATTGTGACTGACGTCATGTTTTAGAGTAATTAATTTTCTTTAAAACTTTAAATTAAATTACATACATATACATATTTTTAACTGATACTTATTTGTATTGCACGTTAAATACCCAATAAATCAATCAATCAATCAATATTTTTAATTTAATTTTCATTCTTTTCCGATCTGAAATGTGAATAAAGAACCGCAACAGCCAACGAGAAATTGAATTTACCAGGAACCTGTAAAATTGTATTAATCAGGTTTAAGGTGTCCAATAATTAAATAATATTATTATTACATATAATGAAGTATGCTGTATTAAGAGTCTTAATTTAAGACATTAACTAGACATCTAATTACTAAAAACTAATTTAAGACATCTACGTTATACTGTATAATGTGTATGGAATAATTGATATATGATAACATTTCTTATTAAAATACATTTATAAATTATAAATTATAATACCGTGTCATTGTGATTTTATTGGGTGGAAGGAAATGATTTCATCTGAATGAGCACTAGATAATTATAATAATGATTTACATACAAATAAGAGAAATCTAGATACGTAATACATATATAATGTAACATTGTAAAATGCAAACTTCCAAGCGTATTTCAATGTATAAAAACGTTGATAATAAAAATGAGTAGAGCTGTTTTCCTTTTTTTTAAAGAATTCCCAATTAAAGCCTTCAATCAGTCAGTAAAAGCAGCACATTATTTTCATATGATTATTCATCCTCATCTCGTGGCATTCATGTCAAACTCTAGCATAACTATCTTGTGCTTATCTTAACTCATCCCGAAATCTTTTGTCAATTAACAAAGAATTGTTCCTCTTTTCTCAAAATGAATAAAGAAAGAAACGCTCGTACGCGATTTACCTCAGCAATTAACCTCATCTAACCTCATTAACCCCGCGCCGCGGGGGCACTTGCGCGAAAATGCTGAGTCTGACGGGATTTGGATTTCAGAGGTGGATAGTGACGCGGAGGAGAAGCGGGATCCTCATTCACCTTATTTTCAACAAGAAGGCGTCGCCGGTAAAAATCAGTAAATTCTCACAATCTCAGAAAGGAAAAGAATTTGATATCTCATCTCATTCTCATACAGTCACTAAAATTCAACTTCATTGAAAAAGGTGGCTTGTCAGGCTTGTGTGGCGAATCTTTGAAACTTTAGAATACAAAGATAGAGAGAGAGAGAACATAATTAATCTGATATCCCACAATCAATCAAATTCTATATGTCGACTTCCATATCTTGAAGCGAGGGTCAGCGCAATGGGCAATGACTGAAGCCAAGTGCATCAATAACAATTCGAGTTCCATCACAGTTCACCCAAAAGCCCGTTTCAATTGTAATATTACATGGAAAATGTCGACATACTAAGCTTCCTTTAAATCATGGTTACTGTTCAAATAGTACTCTGTTAAGTAGGAAGTAGTTAAGACAAAGGAGGGACAAAGGGACATCATGATTTTTAGCTTGGTGATACCATTGAAATCCCTTGTAACGGGAAGTAACAACCACAAAGATCTCACAATCAATAAAATTCTATAAAAGACTTCAATGTCGAGAAGAAAGGCCCAGGAACAACATCGATCCGTGGCGCAAATCAATGAACTTTATTTTCGAGGTCCATTACAGTTCACTTCAAACTTTAATGTTACATTGAAACTGTCGACTTTCATGTCTTCAGGCTAACCTTTCCATCATAAGTAATTATTGGTCAAACAGTAATTACTCTGTAAAGAAGGAATAGTAAACAACATAGTTAGGAGCAAGGAAGGAAACGATTTAGTGTGTTGATAATAATTTTTGCCATAAGTGAAAGTAACTATTAACAACTAATAGGATAAGGAGATATCTCACAAGCTTTAGTATAAAACATTCCGTGTAGTAATAAACCAGACGTTTCTAAAGCAATAATAATTTTCTTATTTTATATATTCATATGACACACATTATTCAGCATCATGGCAGGAAGTGGAGTAACTTTGTTAGTATCACCATCAGTAAGGTAAATAACCAGACCAAAACGCAAAACGGTCTGGAACATCAAAGAATGCGAAATTTACATTTCACAAGATCCCCTGGAACGATCGTACAGGTGTGGCGGTAAGACTACTCAATGCTGCATCATCACATCAGGAAATATTACATACGGCAAAAATATTGTGTCTACAGAGGAAAGGCATTTTGCTCAAATTTGTTTCACGTTAGAAAGATATCTGACAGTCAAAAAAAGGAAGCAGTTCATTCTCAATAAGTTCTAACTTTAATTAGTTATCTTCCTACATAACTCTAAAATATATTGCTGAAGTATGACGACTCGTATTTTACGAGTAAACCTTTAAACTTTTACTAAGAGGAGCAATATAAATATTTTTTAGTATTTTAAACGAAAATGGTTCGTGACGTGAGCGGTTATCTTCAGAGCAAGGCGCGGTCTGCGGATCCCGCGATGGCGGAGAAATGGGCGAAACTGGACGAGCTTCACTCGAAGCGTCTGTGGCATCAACTGACTATTCAGTTGTTGACCTTCGTGAAGGAGCCGGAGCGGCAGAAGGATCGATTGCTTGTGGAGCTCTACGAGAATTTCATCTCGGAATTTGAGCTTAGGTACATTATGTGCAGAATTCGAAAAGAGGACTTCAATTAAGTGAACTGCGTATTATTAACTGCATTTCTGTTTCAACCAAAACAATGCAATTAATTTTCATTGTAGGATAAAGGCCTCGTCGTACATGGAACTGTGCGCACGGATTGTTGATCAGTATAAGACAACCCAGCGGAAGCGTACGCGTTTCTGGATAACTGCGAGAAAAGAGTGAGCGCCGACGTTGTCGCAGTGACGTTTTTGAAAATCACCAGGGCCAAAATAAAACTCGAGAAGCAGAAAGACGTTGCAGGAATGAAAGTGAGTAGTAAAAAATTATGTAGAATTATTATTGTCATATTCATAGTAAAGTAACAATTAATTGATGCGTCACGTAAATTTAGGCCATTTTGGAGGAAGTGGACAATATTTTGAGAAAGGCAAATAAAATAAAAGGGCATAGTCGCCGCTCTTATCTTTTCCAATGCAAATCACTCCTGGAGAATGGACATCATAAGGAATTTTACACAAGTATTTTAGAATTCCTTGCATATACTCCACTCAAAGAGTTGCCACTCTCGGAGCAGAGGGACCACGCGAAAACCATGGCAATTTCCTGCTTAGTTGCGTATAATATTTACAGTTTTGGGGAACTGGTTAGTGGGGCACATTTCTTATGCATCACATTTTTTCTTTGGACATAGATAATAGATTTTTTTAAAGACACATTTTAATTCGTCTTAGTTGGCGTAGCCTGTCCTGGACTCGTTAAAACGAACGCAGGACGAGTGGCTCGTTTACATGATAAAGGCTTTCAATACTGGAGATGTGAAGAAATTCGAGGCTCTCAGGAAGAAATGGTCCACTAACAAACTACTCGCGGATAATGAAGCCAAGCTAAGGAAGAAGGTCACCCTGATCGCCATTATGGAGGTAATACGCATACTTACATTACATCAATTAACATTATTTTTAATTGAAGTAAATACTGCATTAACATCATTGTTAGAAAAAGTGGCTCATGATGTGAACATGTATTAAATAATAGTTGGCGCTCAGAAGATCAGGGAACGAGGGTCAATGTCAGTTGACTTTTGAAGATGTGGCGAAAGCGGCAAATCTTTCGATGGACCAGGTATATATGTACTTGATACAGGCCTATACTACGGGACTCGTGATCGGACAAATTGATTTAATGAGGAAGAAAGTTTACATTTCATGGGTTAAACCCAGAGTTCTTGAAACTTATCGGGTAAAAACGAATTCTATAGAAGAAAATGATACTTTATTAGAAGTGATTTATTAGAAAATGTAAATAAAAATTAAATGAATTTTGATTCAAAGACTGAAACAGTGATCGAGAGACATATTAAAAGGCAGAAGTATCGGGAGCAGGCTGAGAACATGATGAAAAATGATGGCCCAGCGTTCCCGGCCCGGTGCTCCCGGCGGCTGGATGTCTGTGGGAATATTGCTCGCAAGACGCAACCCATACTGCTCCCTAGCTAGGGCACATGCTACCTAGGGTAACTGCTTCCAAGATATCTGCTCCAAGGGCTACACTGCACTCGTGCATAACTGCCTCCATACCCAATTCTCAAACTAAAAATTTCTTACTTTAATGCACTGTTTTTTCAACATTTTGCTTCTCAATAGACTTACACGATTAAATAAATAAAAATTAAATTACACGTATAAATTAATTGTTTCCTATTTATTATATTTATATAGATTTTTCTGTAAAGCTGCAAATATACAGGGATATATAACAACTAATATTTTATAGTTATTTTAAATTTAAAGTTCAAATTATACAATCAACAATATTTTTATAGTTATTTTAAATTTAAAGCTCAAATTATACAATTAAGTCAATAAGTATAAATATTGTATGAAAATTCTAAGTATAAAAATTTGTATTGTTAGGTTCATAGGTCATTAGCTGAAAATATACAATCAAGTTACAAATATTCAAGTCAGTTATAAAAAACCAAATTGTGTGCTATTGCAGTCAGGTACTCCAGCAGAGGTCGATATTCGTAATCTTCCACAATACAATGCATTTGTAATGCATTTAAGACGTTCAGTCAAAGCTCTAAATTTCTTACGTGGTGGCTGGCTAGCTGCACCTGCGAGTTCCTGTGCTAAATCCATTTAACACGCGTTCGTAACAATTCCATTCGGTAATTGCAAATTTCGGATTGCGCTGGATATTTAGTCTATTTCCACCAACCCATGTGTCCTCAACGTAATCAATCAATTTGATCATGTCATCAGATCCTAGGCCGGGTCTAGACCCTGCCTCAGATAATTTGTTGTATTAAAAATAAGTAAATTAATTATTAAATACTTGACTAATATATACAAGTTATGTAAATTAAATAATTGTTAATACCCAGTACATATATTCATTTTTGTAATTTCTAAACAGTTAAGCCCTTGTACTGGCCAACCCGGCCAAATCGAGATATTGTATAACTTGAGCGTAAGTTTGAGGTTGAAAAACATGAAAATCAGTTATTTTACGAAAACTATTAATTTTTAAAAATATTTTCATCGGGAAAATTGAATTTGTATCTAGTTTCCTCCCAGTGATCAAATCTGCCCATCAATGAAATGTTTTTAAAAATTAATGGTTTTGTAAAATAACAGACTTTCATGTTTTTCAACCTCAAACTGACGCTCAAGTTATGCAATGTCTCGTTTGAGCAGTGCACCCCCTTAAATACTTATAATAGATTCTTGTATTATACATTATATATGTATTTATATTAATTACAGATTTGATTCACAGAATCAATTACTTAAGAATTACTCAGTCAGGTTTCAATAAGTACATATAAATAATTGTACAGATATTTTAATCAAGGAGTATGTATTGACCAACCATGATTCTTTTTATTATGAACGAACGAATGTTGCCGGCTTTTCTACTGCTAATAAATGGTACGTAAGTGAACATAAATTTGTACTTAGCCAACCCTATGTGCAATTTGATTTATCTCTTTGTAAGCCGCGTAGTCGTGCGTCATGACTTGACATTTATACGAGGCAAGCTTTTACCATTCCATAGCATAATAAATACTTTAATAATATTGCTTTCACGATTTCCTTTGAAACTGCAAACTAAAGAGCTTGGGAAACGGAAGAGTCTTGTGTCTGGTGTGGTCTGAGTGAGCATAGCCAAGCTACAACCGTTATAAAGAGACAACCGTTGCTTTAATAATGCCAAACAAATCCATATAGTAAAAAATTCTATAAATAGGGGAATGTTTCTTTTCATTGCGTGCATTATTTATGCAGATTGAAGATACAAGATAAAGAGTGGGACAGAAATGTGGCCATTTACCATTTTATTTGCCATTGCTTGCATTTGCAACCAGATAGAGGGACTTGAGTAAAATAAGCGGATATGAATGTGAATGTGGTAATGTTGTTGTTGTTGTTTTCTTCTTGAGTTGAGAGCGAGGGTAAAATGGTGAGAGAGAGACTGTTTATTATTGGAGGTTGAGGTCCGTCATCCGATCTTTTTTGCTCACGATACGTCAGCAATTGAAAGCGCCAATAATAAAGCTTTCTCTCTCTCTCTCTTCACTGGCGAAACTTCTTCCTCCCTTCTTCAGCTGTCCCATGTACTACTATCGCATCAGACCACCATGAAAAACCCTTACATTACAAGGAACAAATGTGGCTCTTGCTCTACTCCCACTTCCACTTTACTTACTCATGCAAGTCACATTTTTAACTCCTTTTTACAAAAGCTGCCTCAAAATTTTCAATATTCAATATTCAACGAGCAATAAAAAACCTCGTTTTCTCCACAGGTACGACTTAGAGCTAACATTAAATATAGCCCTTACTTTGCATGAATTTGCTCACTCAATGAAGCTTTAACCAACTACCGTTATTATACGTAATAATCATCATTTTCCGTTAATACCGTTAGAACGACTACAACATTTGATGGCTAATAAAGTTTCCAGAAAAGAATCATTTGAAGTAAAATGGAAATAAAGTGATGATAATGTTCAAGCTCAATCAAAGGTCGTTCAGAGTCACGCTAGAAGAAAAGTTCTCTCCTCGTGAGTGAAAGTTTTATTTCTATAAAGAGGCTAATTGGCTTAATAAATAATACTCCCTGCACAATTCTCTTGGGAAATTGTGCTCGACTCGACAAAATCAAATCAATCTGAGTGAAATCTGTCACGGTGAAAGTAAGTGGTCACGTGGAAAGTGCACGGGACCCGATTTCTGTTTGTGTTGTGCGTAGGCTGTGACGTGTGTGATATGACCTGAAGTAAAGACTAATAAATAAAATAATCAATTAATGGCAGCAGAGCAGTACAAATCGCGTACAGAAAAAGAATGGAGTTTAGAAACATTAAATTAATATAGTACGCTTTATTTAGAGACTAAAGAGACAATTTCTGCTCTGTCCTGCACAAGGTAGGAAAAACCCCGGGGTTTTTGGGTTTGCTACCCACCCCGGGTGGGTTTTTGGGTTTTTGAGGGTTTTTGGGAATGGGGTTTTTGAGGGTTTTTGGTA
>VYYJ01001581.1:0-29077 GCA_021029165.1 Cyphoderus albinus | reverse complement strand
TTTCTTGCTTGCTTTTTCCCCTTACTTGCTTATCTTAATGATTTCATAATTTGAAGTTTTTGCACTTAAAATGAAAATGAATTCATAGTTTAAGTAGAAACTAGTACGTCACGTTTAGAGTATAATTGAAGTACATAATGAATGACTGTTCCAACTACCAGCCAAATCAAATAAAGTAGAAAATTGCATTTGGTAAGCTTAAGTTTACGGACCAAATCACAGTACAATTCCTTTCCTGTTCAGCTTGCTGAACATCCGTATAATTTATCATTTACAACACACTAGAGATGAGTAAATGAGCTGGAGATGCGATGTTTTGTTGTAGCTGGTAGCATTCATGATTTTAAGTCTTTTAATTTAGCTTTTGGTCGAGAGTTTAAAATACCTACATACTCAAACGCTGGATTCTGCAAGTGGTTTTCGTAAGCATGAAAAAACATGAAAAACAAAACACTTGCTGTCATTATCGTAACACTTGTACATAATCACAGATTTGGGTTGGACTGTAATAAGATCAAAATGATCAGTCATCCATTTCGTATTTGAATTTTATATAGCCAGTTAGATCCGGTTCCGGATTTCGGTTTGAAAATGGAGTTGCAATTTAATTTTCAGAGCAGAGTAGACAACTCGTAAATCGAGTAAGAACGAAGATAAAAAGACTTATTCGCGGAAAATTGCTTGTAAATCAAATATTTAATAAAACGATGTCATTCATTAAAAATTTAAATGTATCGAGTTGTACTTTACTTTTATATAATGCTTGTATGCATTTATCAATTAATTGCAATTGCATTCAACTTAATCTAGGCATTAATGATTGTAAGATTGAATTAACCAATTTGTAATTATAACCTGCATTAAGTACAAATCATCAATTTATCACGTGATCGTCACGTGAAGTGAAGTAATGCAAGCTGGGTTTCGCTCTACTAAATCTTTCCTATGTGGAGCCGCATTCCTCAAAGTACACCACTACCGCAGCCCACTCACAGCAACAACCAAAAAGTCAAAAAGAAACTTTCAAACACTTCAAAAATGTCACTGAAAATCAAAACAATCACAATCTACAGTGACTTTCCAGAGCTCCTCCGTTGAATCAATTCAAAACAATCCACAATTTGCCGTCTCAGAGCTCAATAAAAATCAGCCTGTCTCTGTCTATGTCTTCTTATAGATACTTTGGTTAAAATTGATACTTTTCTCGAAAGAAGAACTTCAACTGTAGATCATTTAACTGTAAGAGAAACCTCGTTAATTTTGTGTCAAACTAATGTTTGGTAAAGCTATCGCTGCCAAAGCAGTTGATCCAATCCAACCTACTATGAATTCAACAAAAAATCTACTATATACTCGACTGCTCTCGATTGAAAAAACTTGCAGACTACTCAAATAGAATCTCAAATTAATCTAACTTCATGAGAATTACAAAATGCTAAAAAGATGACAAAGGCGATTGACTTGTTGGAAATTGACTGGTGAAAATTATCCTGTAATAAAGACCTGGTTGGTTTTATTTACAGTTGCCGAATATCAGTGGATTTGACAAAAAACTTATATATGTACATAAAAGAGTGAAAGGATGAATGAATGAAAACCGATGCTTACGCGTTATGTGCGTATGAAAACTTTGAAAATACTTTTGGAGTGCGAGTACGCGACGCGTACTACGCGTGTTCTGTCTGATGATCAAACTCTGATCTGATCTGAACTTCTCTCTGTGTGTTATTTGTTTACTCACTATTCAATTGTATTGTAGAGAAGAGAGAAGGTAAAAAGCAGTGGACTTTTTGTCTGACGCAAGAGGCAGTTAGTATTGCACATGACATGAACATACTTAAGGTATACCATGCTTTTCTTTATGCTGTCACATCTGTAGTGTCCATTACATTACCCATAAATGCATTGTCAGTGTATTAATAGATTTGATTGAATTACTTCGTAATACTAACCTTTACCAATAAACGTTTTACATTTTTATAAAGTCAACAACATCAAAGAAGGGAAAGGGAGATTGTGGTATTGGAAAAGTTTCGTTTAGTAGGATGGGCATGGGCATGTTCATTCGGTTCAATCAAATACAAAACTTCCATTTTTTGAGGGACGATAATGATAATTCATTCATTTTTACCTCAACTCGTCGTTCGTTCAGTCCGTATCTATTTAAATCATTTTTGATGTCCACGAAGAATTTGATACATAAGTATAGACCCCTCCTACTCCTAATATTTTTTAGATCATGGAACATATTTTTAATACTGTTCTGCACTAACCTAATATGGACAAAACATTAATTTTAGGACCTAGGCTAGACTCATTTAGGATCCAACCTTACCTGCTTAAGTTAACAATGTCTTGTCTTACTGAATATGCCATTCTTTAGTCATCAAAAATCACAAATCGTACAATTAATGTATTATACTAAAACGAAGTGTAGCATAAATCGTTAGCTAACTATCAAGTTTCATTTTCCATTAATTACTTTGTCTCATTTTATATTTATTATTGGAATAACTGCTGGTGTCATCGTACTATACAAAATGCACATTACAAAGGCGGAAAATTGTTTACTGTAATCAATAAACTTAGAGCAATAACTCTTACAAGCATAAAAATATTTAGAGTGAACATGAAAAGGAAATTATTTTTTGATTCAATTATTTTCGTTTTACATTCGCAAATACATGTATGGAACGTAAAGACAGTAAAGAGTATACTGCACTACCCTGGAACACGTCTTTCTTAGCCATTGACATGACACATGACTCATTCGCCAACGAAAACCATGCCAAATGCCAAACCGTTTTCTGGTATCATTTTTATATGAAGAATAGTAATGACTCTTGAATTTAAAGTCATTTTGCCGAACTCACAAATGAATTCTCTACATAGATATTTGAAAAGTAAAGTAAAGATTCGTAACGCGTAAAAGATAGCGATATTTTTAACATATCTTGCGTAAATACTTGTCATTCTCATTCATATCTTCAGGATGAAGTTTACTTTTACCTATTAGTTTATCAATAATATTGTGTGTGTATTGTATGTATAACTCTACGATTAGTGTGCAAATATGATTTGGGCATGAGCAGAATATGGTTTCGTCGCGTCGTCCTCTTTTTATGAGCAGTGAAAAATACAAATGAATTAATTATTCATCACTCATCTCATTAGATTATGCTTGTGGCTTAGCTACAGTAGTGGCTTGTCCCTTTTCAGCGTTTTCAATCTCTGCCGTGCTTTTCATTTGCTGCAATGTGCCAATAATTATTGTACTGTACATTTACCACCACACATTCATCGCAAATGCAATCTTCAAATGACGCATGTGACGGTACGTTTGCGTTTTACTATTAAACTGTATATGGTATACACTACTGTACTTTTCAGAAGATGTATTTCATATTTCTTTGTTTTAGTTTATTATATTACCCCACTCGTTACATTATCCTACAAATCCCTGATATTATAGGAAAATGTAAAGAAGCTACTTTACTTTTGGATTATTATTATTGGTATTCTTTGCTATTGCTTGGTTTGCTTGCTATTCTTCTAGGATCTTTCCCACTCTGCATTTCCTCATTTTTGAAGTTCAAAAGGTAGTAATGAAACGAGGGACGTTCTGGATTTTTAATAACGCTTCTGTTTGTAGACATCATTCAAAAGTTTAGAATCTAAACTTTCACTACCTTTTCTCTCTTGTCAGCCAGCTCCATGTTATTGTATCTTCTTTTTACATATTTGATCTCCTAATCCGGCTAAAATTAAAATGAATAAGTAAACGGGAAATTCACGATTTGACAATTGGACTTTTCCACTTTTCCACGCTGGTGAAATACAGACAAAGCAGTAATAACACATAGCACAGCGCCAGCACCAGACCAGTAGTAATGAATGCTATGCACATTGTGCTTTTGTCTCATGGGGGAAGTGTCCTGGAAGAAGACCACACACTAAATACACACGATTCATGAATTTTTTGCGCATCGTTTCAGTTTCAATACATCTTTTGATAAAGAGCGTAATGTTGCCATTTCCACTCACCCCTCCCCTTCAAACCTTCCAACATTCCAACAACTCCATTCCATTCCACCCCCTCCTTATACAAAGCAGCGCAACAAAGCATCAGCGAAAGAGTGAGGCGTCAGGCCAGGCTACTTTGACTTTCATATTCTCACGCCTTTGAACATAACGTCACGATAACGTTTTTCTTTCATGCACTCTATTCATTCACAGTCACAATCACGCGATACAAACAATGCAATGCACGCAAAAAAGAGTAGATCACATCACGAGATCATGATCATTTTATTTCCCTTTTTCCTATCCTGCATGTACTATTTTGTATGCATGGGTAGGATATCCCGTTGAACCTCTTTTTTTTCTGCTGAACTCCCCTCCTGTCCTGTCCCATGTTGAATGGGTTGAGAGTAGTTGAGAGAAAGCCACCTACCCAAACCACCAGGAACAGCAAGAGCAACCCCTTTGCCTTTGCCTTTTTGCCATGAACTGAACACAAAATCACTTCAGTCTATCCTGAAAGCTTGAACAAGAAAAATTAAGAATGGTCTAGTGCAAAACTTTATCGATTTTCGAGCAAAAAAATCTTTAAATGCGATTTTCAACATTTTTCAGTGACATTTTTGTGATCATCATGGAGTTCTAGTACTCAAAAACGCCCGCACACCTTGTGTGCAAGTACAAACTATAATCATCATGGAGTAAGTCCTTTTACAAATTTTATAACTATACAATTAAATATACAATATGCTTTTGAAAATATATTTTCTAATGTAATTTACCCAATATTTCAAAAAAGAAGAATTTCAAGAGGTTTATTTTGTATGGTGGGAGTAGATAATTTTTTGACGTTTAACATTTAACTAAAAGATTGATTTTTCGAAGCTAACGAATGACATCGAAATGACCTCAATTCAAAGAATGAATGCCGATATTAAAATTGGGGCGACGATTTTAAACACTGATGTACCGTTATACTTAAAAACTAATTTTAACTTAATTTTCAGGATTTTTTCAACAACCAACAGCCTTCAAGGCTCTCAGAGCGAGGAAAGTATATCAGGATTTAGTATAGAACGCTTAATCGAAAGCAAGAACATCAACAATATCCAAGAAGACCTTATTGAAGAACAGCAAGTTACAGTTGAAGGTTTATCATCATTCGAAACCAACAACTTCAGCCATGGAGTCCAGTCAACTGGCCTCGTGGCAGTTCGAGAACTTCTCGACTGCTGAACTCAGCCCACCTACTTCACCCGTGCCCCCCTCATCCCCCCTCTTTTACGATGGAAGCAACCCTTCCTCACCCGTTGGATCCCTCAAGGGCCTTAAGACCGCCACGAATCCAATGCTCACAAAGCCAGGCCAGACTGCTGTGCTGGGCTCTACCTTAACCAGTAGGGCCCAGACAGCTTCCGACATGCTCAATGAGTTGGAGCGACTCCACACCTACGAAGATCAGAATGGTAAGAAAAAATTTCTTCCTTGGTTTTCACATGTTTTGAATTTATGGCGTCTTTTCAGTTTTTATAAATGATGAGTTTTATTATCCCGAATTCGATTTTCTTTGAGATGATTTTTAAATTCCTGATTTCTTCACACGATGTATCAAGCCTTCGTTACATAATTTAAAAACTGATTCCGCTGCACAATACTAAATCAGGTCTGCTACTGATTTATGTTTTCAGACTTTTGCAATGAGGATTCGGTCAATCTGAACCTATTTGAAGAACTAGCAGACATTGAGTATACACCACCATTATTCTCCTCGTCTGAAAATGATGACGCCATTGAAAAGGTCGAGGTTCCAAATCCTCAACGAATGATTGCTGTCATACCGTCATCTACTGACAGCGCCATTGCAAAGCTCACAGCGGAGTACCAATCAATCGTAGAATCTCTGAACGGCAGTTCAAATGCAGGAAACAACACTGTCGCCAACAACTCGGTTACATCTTTTGAAGATTTGATTCAAATTGCTGGAATTCCATCCACTACGATTGTTGGAAATGACTGCTTGGTACCTGTGGAATTTGTGGGTCGCCCCACTGCCAACCTTGGACCAGATGAAGCTGAGAGCATGGATTTGGACGGCATCATCATTTCAAACGATATGACTCTGGTAAACGAAAATGAAATCTTCAGCCTGGAAGAACTTTCTGCCGAATTGATCGCAGACGCTGAAGAAAGTTTCGGCCACAAGGCTACAGTGGTTAATGGAGAATTGCCTTATTGGGCAAAGGACATGACTATTCCAATGGATGAACTTGACACTGAAATGAACAAGAACGTCGACACTTTAGAAGCATTGATCAACGGCGATGTGACATCAGCAAAGGCTTTCATTTCATCAGGCAATTCTGTTGCAGTTCATCCAGAGGCTTTCTCTCCAGTTTCCTCTGTAGCAGTTGTGGACGGAGACGAATTAAGTGGAGCTGAAGAGATCGTGGAGGAAGTTAAGGTCGAGAAGAAGAAATCTGAACGACGGTAAGTGATCTTAGAGCAATACTTTTCATTGAGGGGACAAAATTGCAATGTCAGCCCTAGTGTTGGAGTCTTTAATTATAAAATAATATTAATGTTATGTGTTATGTTACAGAGGACGTAAGCCTGCCAAAAACTCCTTAAATTACATTCGGGACAAGGCTCTCCGTAAGAAAGAGCAGAACAAGACCGCTGCCACCCGCTATCGTCTTAAGAAGAAGTACGAACTGGTTACAACCCTGACTGAAGAAGAAGAACTTCAAAAGGTTCACGATGACTTGGAAAAGGAGCAAGAGAAGATTCGCAGTGAAGTTCGCATGATTCGAAGTTTACTTCGAGACATGATTCAGGTTAGGAAGCAACGGGTTACAGTGCCAACACCATCGGTATCTGCCAGCAAACTTACAGCTTCTTCTATAGTTCAGGCACAGAGGGTTGCCAATCGTCGCAAGTAGATGAATATTATGTTTTTAACGTAATTATCAATTAAATGTTTACCTCCTAACTGTACAAGTAGTTGTAGCAGTAATATTATTTCTAAACAAATGTTCATATTTCTTTTTGGGCAACTTCGGGTTTCGGGTGAAATAGAAACTGTGTAAGCTGAGTTTAGGAGTCGTTAAGTATTTGAAGTTGATCATGTCACATTGTGTCATCTTCGTTCCATGAAGCTAGGGGTGCTGCATTTTGTGACGCACATTTGTGCCGATGTTGATTTTAGTGTGGTGCTCCACTTCAAGTGAACTGTGACATGCCAACTTTCTTTGTATGTATGCATATTCGTCAGAATGATTTTCATTTCGATTGTTTCGTTTAATTGTAATTGGAAAAAAATTGGCCGTAATTTAATTATGTTGTGGTACGTTTGAGTTATGAATGAATGCTTTATTCTATAATTTTTCGATAGTAAATCTGTTGAAACAAAAATTTTTTTGAAGCAAAAATTGTACATTTATTTAGTTTTGTATATTTCTACATTTAACTACTTCTATTACGATTTTCATTATCTACTTTATTTCATGCAATTGGCTCATTATACATCATTCGAAAAGTACAACAATTGGCTCTTTTATATAATCTTGTCAAAATTGTGGAAAACAATAAATTCAAAAAATCCTGGGTTCTTGGACCCAAAAATCCTAGTGTAAATGTTAATTTGATTTATTTACATCAAAAATAATTATTGTAAGATGACTTAATTTGCAAAGTCTAAAATATACATCGTAATCAAAGTGGTAGGAAACAAAAAACCAACAAATAAATTGTATTTCGAATATATGTAGAACTAAAAGTTAAGATCACACACATTCTTCATTCTTTTACACCTCCTCTGGTCCTGTGCTTAAACAGTAGGGCCGACTGCTGACGCAGATGTTCCAGCTCCATTTCGTGCATTGCTTGGACCACCGCCACCGCCTTTCTTTTTTCCTTGGGCACCCTCCAATTTTGAAAGTGCCTTTTTACGACTTTCTAAAGCTTTCGTTACACTTTCTTTCTCCTTTTTAGTAATGGGCTTTTTCTTCAATCGAGAACCAGAAACCATTTTGTACGCTTCGATAACATCTCTGTCTGCTTTCTCCAGGTCTCTTTGATGCGCATAGCGATCGTGCTCATGCTGTAGGAATTGAAATAGTGAATATTTAATTAAATTATTCAAACTTCGAATTCTATTACAATTATAGTAAATGTACCTTTGCATTAGCTATTAAAGAGGACATTGCATCTGAATTCTGCTTGTGAACTTTGTTCAGATAGCCCAACGTTTTGTAAATTTCAGCTAAGACTTCGTCATCTGGATCTGCCTGTAATGGATCATTAGGATCTTCTGCAAGAAGTAATCCATTTTCCATTAACACGTCTCTGACTCTGCTTTCCATGTCGGGCTTGTGTGGCCCTGCAGCCCCTCCATCGAGACCCAATGCTCTAACCAACCCTGGTCGCTGAATAAAAACTCCTCCTTCTGGATTACTGCTACTAGGAGAAGCCAACCCAGCATCTTCCTTGGGCGAATTCGGTCGATTTCTGTTATAGACTGCCACTTTTTCATCCACAAGTGCTGAGACCAACCGCTGAGTCATAGTACCAACCGAATCCTTTGATCGGCCTGCTCGTTGCTCTTTCGCCCTGATACACAATTCATCCAAGTTTTAATCCCGAAGGAAAAGTAAAACAAAATAAAAGACTTCCAGGCACGTTTTGTAGTTTACCTGCGCTTTACTGTTTCATCATCGTCTCTGAAGTGTTTTCCCAGTGGAGGAACTTCCAAAATCTCTTTCGGCAGATGCCTTTGTTCTTCATAAATTGCTTCCAATCGATTAATGTCATCCTTCGTTATTTCTCTGCAGTAAGGATCTACAAACTCCCAGAAATGGTTCGGTATCTCAATGGACTTGGTGACCGTAGGATCCGATACTCCCAAATCAGATGACACTGAATGCGATCTATTTTGTGTTGCTCTTGCAGCTGGTTTATCGCCAGCTTTTTTGGACTTGCCCACTCCGCCAGCTCCTCCTTCACCCTTCAATTTCTTCTTCGGTAACCGCTCTCCTTTCGTATTTCGTTTCCCAATTGGAGCAGAAGCAGCTTGTGTTCCAGGCGATGGACTTGGAATCGGTGAGCAGCTTCCGGCTAATTGTGACCCCATGACCAACTTAGCTGCTGCAGACACTGATGTCCTAGTACCGTGGTCAATTATGCTGGCAACAGCCGCGACCTTTTCCTGATGCTGTGGATCAAAATGTTCCAGTCCCAAGTTATGGTGATGGGTAGTGGAACTTGCCGCTGACTGGAGATTGCCTTGCTCTCGACTTATAAGACGAATTCGTGTTGCTACAGATGACCAAAGCGTCTCCAGTTCCGTCTGCAACGTGTCGATATCCTCCATGCTCAGGTTATCTTTATCAACAAATTATCAGTGACACATTAGCAACTAGCATACTAATGACAACGTGAGTCTTAACCAAATCAAACGCAAACCAATCTTAAAATATTAATATATACATATCAACTCACCAATGGGTTTATTAGCATCTCCTGGACCGGGTGGTGGTGCGCTAGAGGCTCCACTAGCTGGCCCTTTACTCCCAACAATGCAAGCATTTATTTTTGGGAAATCTGCCAAATTGAAGTGCGTTAGAATGGGGAAAGTCGGCGGTCCAGTGCCACCTGCTTTATCCACATCTTTGGCAGCTGCTCCAGCACCGCCCTTTGATTTCGCCGAATTCTTCGCGGATGCACTGCCTCCAGCAGCAGCACTCGCACCAGCACCACTCGTTCCAGCAGTCACATTTCCACTTCCTGTGTACGGAGGAGGACCAACGCTCAACAGCGATGACGCAGAACTTGTAGAGCCGGAAGGAGACGCACTTGATGCATTCGAGGTGTTTTTATTCTCTGGTGTGCTCGGCGGACCCAAATTCGACGCATCCGCTTTTCCCTTCTTGTTCCCTGGCTTAGACTTCATTTTGATTGCTTGTCACGCAGCGCTAATTAGCACAACTTACACTTTAATTTAATTCACCTCCAACTCCACTTTCTTCGCTTTTACTTTTACTAACAATATTATTCGGTGACACGACAAAAAATGTTCGGTTTTTGTTTTTGCAATTACAAATTAATCACAGAGCAGAGAATTTCTTAGCTCCGCTCAGATTTTGCAAGAGCTGAAACATTCGATTCGAACCCTTGCCTTTGCTTGAGCTTTCCTTTCTTCAGCTTTCCTGTGTGCTACTTTTGCGTTCTTTTCGTACTTACTTAATTCTTCCTTATACACATAAAGTCACATTCACATCATATCACCACAAGCAAACTTGTTGTTCACTTGTAAAAACTCGAAAACGAAGCCCTCACTTCCATTATTTGACTTTACTCGAAGAATCTTGGCTCTTGTTTGGACTGGCAACTGGGAATATGAAGCGTTCCGAATGATGGTGATGATACTTATGAATCAGTGAGTACAGCAGAAGCTAAGAAAAGAAAAGAAAGCTTTTACAATAGCTGTGTGGCGTTTCAGAGGTTTATAGCAGACACAAGACAGCCAGTCACTGGCACGGAAATGTACTAAAAAAGTCGTAAAAACTCCGTACATCTTCGTGAAGCAAGTAAGCCAGATATACATAAAACGCTTTTGGTTTTGGTTATGTTAGGATTAGGACAAAAGACAAGGGGAACTGAGACTCTCAGAGGCAGTGTTATTTGGCAATTGGCATATACTTTCGGTGCTGGTGGTAGGGTAGGAAGGAAAAAGGAATATTCTTGTACATAATAAGTTACTGGCTCCAGAACAGAGATGGTATGCAATGCATGACACATCAGTGGTAAAAATGGTAGGATTATCGTTTATCCCCACAAACAAAAGTAAAGCATCTCACTTCAGAGAAGCCTCTGCAGAGAATGAGAGAAACAAAGACTGGCAATTACCGTGTCCAAATACAAGACTAAGTAGATTCAATACTCACTTAACAAACGACCATTTTAATGAATTTGTCCCACCCCACAGCCTAAAACTAACAATAATGGGATAAAAAGTCTATAATATAATCTAGAATGGATTTTAGTATCTCTTCTGGCTTTGACTTGTCACCATTAATTCTCTGTCATCGTTCACACACGGTTCATTTCATTCAGCCAGCATCCGTCTGTAAAACTGTAACCAAATTGACACCAGCAATTACCATGATGTTTATATCCGAAACCAACTCATTTCTGAGGTCGGGACCGGGTCACTTTATCTTCACAATAGCTTTAGCGTTAACAGTAGTCGCGTATAGTTTTCACAAGGACCCGGATCTCGTGGCAAGGTCTTCCGGCTTTACAAATCATGCAGAGATCAGTGGGGCGTTACAGGAAGCGATGCACCGAGCATGGCAGGATTACGGCTCGGGTGGCGTGTACGCACCTCCGGTATCGTCACCAGTTGTTTTGTCGTCAGGCATAGCCATATCGCGGCATAATGTTTCACAAGAAGGGACTCCATACCCACCTCCTGTGTATCCGGTGGCTCCCACGAGAAACTATCAACGCCCAGATTTTTACTCACCACCTCGACCCTTCCTCTTCATTGATAGGATTTTTAATCCTTTTCAACCAATGTCTTCTGAATGGGACAAGCATGTCAAGGACTTCCCAGTGGGGCCACCACCTCCACCTCCAGAGCCGGGTTTCTTCACTCAAGTCATTTCCCATTACATCGATTATGAAGTGAATTATCACGAAATAGCGGATTTGATGCGAAAAATCATTTTTGCAATGTTTATCGGAACCCTGATTGGCGTTTGGTTGGCTATTGGAATCGCCCTAGCTGCATTTTTTCTAAAGAAGACAGCAATGGCAGAACTAGGCTTAAAAAAGGCAGTTGCGTCAAAATTATATGATAATTATGTTAATGATTTGGCTAAAGACTTCAAGAGAGAAGAGACGTTAACTGATCTTAATGACAAAATTCTTCTTTCCCTTGATGCTGATTGGTTGAAACGGTTAGAAGAGAGGCTAGGAAAGAATAATGGAAGTGGAAGTGATGTTCAAAAGTTATGATAAGTTTGTTAATTGTAAAAAAAATGATAGTTATCAGAAAAGTCATTTGTCTGACTATAAATTCATAGTTTAGAACGTTAATCCTAATTAAAAATAATCTAATCAGTATGTCTGTGTTAGTTAGGGCATGAAACAACACCACTCTTAATGGAGTGAGCCTTATTTGCATTTGTAATGAGGTATGACTACCTGTATTTAAACACATGAATAAAGTTTATTCTTATATATTCTAATTGAATTTGCATGGAAACTTTTGTCCACTTTATAACACGTGGCTTTTAGAATCTGCATAAAAATATTGCACCAATTTTATGAGAAATGTGAATAAATTCAGAATGAAACGGCAAGATTTGTTGTACTTATACGGTGACTTATTCCACCGTACAAAACAACAAGACGGTGGTGGTACTGGTGGTAGGTCTCCCCGTTGGCAACCTGTACAACGTAACCGTAGGTTTTTAGAAGTTGATGAGCAAAATCAAAAACCTGCCGATTTTGCTAGCCGTAATTGTGAAAGAATCGATCAGAATTACCACTACCACAGCTCTCAATCTTCTCTCAACTCACTCTTGTCAACTGACACGGAAGAGTTAATTGAGGAATTTGAAATGGCGTCAAAAGCACATCGTCGTAGTTATGAACATGATAACCGCGGTGATGACGAAGAAAATCGGTCCGCTTTTGGAACTAGCAGCGCGACTCGAACCAGTCATCAGTCCCGTTCTGAGTTCATCATCGCTGACAAATATCGGCTAATTCGAAAAATCGGGTCTGGCTCGTTTGGAGATATTTATTACGCAAAGAATCTTTCCGGAACGGAGGAGGTCGCTGTGAAAATGGAAAACGTGCGGGCAAAGGTCAGCTGCAGCTTTCTCTTATTTCTTTTTTCCGACTAATTCAACTTGTTTCTAATTTTAATTTTTAATTTGAATGTACAAAGCACCCCCAGCTGCTTTACGAGTCCAAAGTATATAAAATTCTGAGAGGAAGCGGAATTCCGGAAGTGAAATGGGTCGGAATCGTTCGAGACTACAATGTTCTGGTAATGGACTTGCTGGGACCAAGCTTGGAGGACCTTTTTAACTACTCGCAACGACTTTTCTCTCTCAAAACCGTGCTTCACTTGGCTGACCAGCTCGTTCTTCGATTGGAGTACATTCATAGCAAAAACTTCCTTCATCGAGATATTAAACCAGACAACTTTTTGATGGGAGTTGGGGATTCTACGTCAAAGTTAAGTTAACATTTTCATTTTTTGTTTAACTTTTCCTTTCATTACTAGCTTGATGAATATTTATTATTTTGACAACAGGTTTACGTCATTGACTTTGGATTATCGAAAAAGTTTCGTGACAATAGGACTCGGCAGCACATTCCTTTCCGAGATGATAAAAGTTTAACGGGAACGGCTCGTTACGCATCCATCAACGCGCACCGAGGATATGAGCAAGGGTATCTAAAATCGTTTCCTTCAAGTGGTTTCATATTCATGATTAAAACGAAGATTTTCTTTTTCTGTTACAGACGTCGCGATGATATGGAATCACTGGGCTACATCTTCCTTTACTTTCTTCGTGGTAGTCTACCCTGGCAAGGGCTCAAAGCTGCTACCAAAAAGCAAAAATATCAGAAAATTGCGGAAGTAAAAATGTCGACCAAAAACGATGAACTCTGTCGGGTGAGATAAATTAAAATAATTAAATAAATGGAAAGTCATTAATTGTTTGGATTCTTTTTAACGTGAAGGATTTTTTGTTTTAACAGGGCTTTCCGTATGAATTTGTGTCGTACTTAAAGCACTGTCGTGGTCTCCGCTTTGACGAAAGTCCTGATTACAACTTTCTGCGTCAAATTTTCCGGAAGCTGTATCGTCGCAACTTTGAACGCTACGACTTTCAATTCGACTGGAAGGACCCGGACTTACTTCGTAATCGTGAAATTCAAAGAATGAAGGAAAAAGAACTGTATGAAAAGGACAAGGACAGAGGGACTCCAATGATTCCTTCAACTTCCCTCAATCATCGCCGGCAAAGCAATAACACTCAAGGAACTCATCATCACCACCGACGCAGTTCGCAGCACAGTAAAGTCGACGAGTCTCCTCAGCACTCTTCTCGCAGTAAAGGGAACTCAAAGAGCAAGACCAGCAACTCAGCCCGGGTTGGAACAAAATCTAGAATAAATACCAATGTCACCCCTGATGACTTAACTTCCGGTGGAAAACCGTCACGTCGCAGCAGCACAGACAAGAGAGGTAAAGACCGCAGTGATCGAGATTCGCACAGAAAGTGACAGGAATCTGATGGAATAATAATTTGAAAAGTGGTCGATTGTCAAAGGAATTTATAGATTTATATTTACAAAAAATATTTTAGCAGTACGAGATTATTCCTTATCTAGTTTTAAATAATTTGTAATTTTACAACTAAATGTATCCATAAAAGGAAGAAAATATCACTGTTCAAAATTCTATCTGATGGCCAACGGATTTAAATGGAAAATACCTAGCTAAAAACAATAAATATGTTTGTAAAAATGAAAAATACATTTTTTTGTGTGAAGATTCGTTCACATTTTTATTGCAAGAATAAAGTTCAAAAGTTACATAGAGTATTAGATGTACGTACGTATCATATTATTAATTGTTTAGTATTAGATAATTGGATAATTAGCATAAATTCATTAAACATATTTATTTATTATGTAGTTATACTTCCCCGGCCTAAGTTAGTAAAGTTAAACTAAAATTGGTGATTTCAAGTTGGTTGGAAATACTTGGGGGTTGTAGTTGAACTGTCCGTGGTTTCCGACTCGTCACTAAATCTTCTCGGTTGCGGCATTAATGGAGTTATCACTGGCGAAGCTTTCTTAGTCAGGGTCGGCTGAGATTTCATTTGTGAAGACGCACTCCTGTTAAGGTTTCGATCGAATGACGCATCGCCTCCCCTGGTTGAGGTAGAGAACGGCACAGAAGATGGTTGTGGTTGAGAGGTAAAGGTTGATGTATTTGATGCTTGCTGAGGTCTAGATTGGGTTGTTTGAGCCGAAGAAACTGAAGCGCTTTGTGAGGCGGTTTCGGATGTCGCTGTGGCTGTTGTGTATGAAGGAGCCGTTGCATATGGATGCGTGGACATACCAAAGTTCTGTGTTGACAGAGGAGTTGATCTGGAGCCCATTTGTTGAGTTGTTAAAGACCTTGGAGGTGTTTGCTGAGTTTTTAGAGGTGATGACCTAGAGGCAGACTGCTGAGTTGACAGCGGAGATGCCATAGAAGTTTGCTGAGAAGAATAACGGACTTGTTGAGTGGTTGTATTTGACAATGGGGTTGATCGAGACGAAATTTGCTGGGCAGTCGCCGCCTGGGTAGGGGAGGATCTAGGCGGTGTTTGATGACTTGACCTAGAAGTTGCTTGCTGAGAACCGGGCATAGTCGTATTAGTAGTTCGAGAAGAAGCCTGAGTTTGCTGAGTTGTATGCATGCTGGTCATTGTGGGCTGTCTTGTGGTGGCATTCGACCTGGAATTTTGTGGCGATTCGGTTGCTTGATTCCTAGTCGTGGAAGTGGCCGAAGGATTTACAGTAGTCGCTTTGGATCCACTCGGAACTCTAGTAGTGCCACCGCCAGTACGGCTTCTGGTTCCACTCTTTTCGGAAGGCTTTAAAACTCGTGTTGGTTTCGGCCAACGCTTGGACGGTCCATCTGATGGGTTGTCATCAGGTCCTCCATCGCCACCCTTTTTCCGGAATTTCTCCAACTCCGCTTTCATCTCCGCCAACTCTTCACCGATTTCGAGGACATCGTCCTTGGTTGCATCCGATGCCGCCTCGGATTCATCCCGGAAATTATTATAACGAAAAATAAGCTCCACAATCAGTTTCCGGTATCCCTGCATTAGCTGATTCCATCTGTCCCTCTTTTCACTCTCAGTGATGAAGCAGCACTGACGAAAATTGCAGCCAGACTTGGGGTCATCCTTGTTTCCCAAATATTTGAAGAAATTGATCCCATTACATAATGTTTCACAGGTCGGGATCAGGTTAAATGGAGGCGGAAGTACAGTGTCCTTTATAAAAGTTAGATACAGCTCCGTCCGGGCACACTTCCATACCGTCTCAGCGTTCTCCTCACAGTGTTCCATTGTTTTACCAAAGTAGGCGCTGAGCATGCTGAACATCATCATTTGTCCAACGACTTTATAGCCATGATACAACAGTAGGCCCGCGTACTCCGTGTACTCATGATGAACTAGTTTTGTACTGGCTGTATTGTCTGGAAGCTCCCACCTGACCATGTACGCAGGATCATCTTTTCCTCCTTTTCCGTACAGAAACCAGAACAAATTCTGAAGACAATCCGCAAAATTGGTGAATGTTGGGTCTTGTGTTCCCTCCTTGTCATTTTTGTCTAGGCCCTTGAAATCTTTGTATGGAACATACAACGCTAACAAGCCTGCAAACAAAGATGTTCAACTTTGTAACTAACTTGAAAAACTCCTAATAGAAAATCTGGAAATTAATCTTAATATCTTTTTGCTAACCTATCGCAAAACCAATCAGCACGATGGAATAAAGGAAACCGATCGTCACGAAATTGTTAATCTGTCTCCCGATTCCAACCTGAATTGGTCCAACCTTGGGTACCACTAGAAGAAATCGAAGCGAAGTTGTGATAGCTAACAATGTCGACAGGGCTAGACAGCATTCTCCCCAGACCTCAGCGGAGTCTGTCGGCCACATGGTGCGTGCCGTTTCTATATTGTCTTTCTCAAAGCACCAAGCCCAACCCCAAAACACAAATGTGACAGTGAAGAAGAACAGGGAAGACAGCTCAAACAGGTTCCATTTCATTGACCAGTACCAGGAGACACTTTGGCGTTTCAGGGTTGACACGTAGAAGCTGAGTACGTAGATAATGATGGGCCACTCGGTTCCTATTCTTGGTGGTCCACGCTTCGTACATTCATCATCCCTGATCCAAAAGTACGGTTCGTCTTCGTTGCACCTTTGATACGGGCACAAAACTTGAACTGTTACCAAGCATAAAAAGAAGCTGTAAGATGCGGCATAGTTCATAAAGCGACTGATCGGTGAGCCCAAGATTCGTCCTATTCCGCTCTTAGGCGATAAGCAAAGAATCAACGCAATTATGGGGAACGTGAACAAATGCACTACCCAGGTGAAGAATTTGAAAAAAGGTCCGTAAGAATCCCATTGTGGCCAATCATCCGTTGCCCACATTTTATAAACAATCTAACGTAAACGCAAAGGAGCTCAGTAAATGTAACATTCCATCGTATGTATTAGTATTTATGTTCATTTCAATTAACTTGAATTGTACTCGCCGTTTGAAAGTTGGAATGCGACACGAATTTCTTAAGATCCAAACCGACAGCGTACCAGAGTCTAGGATAGTGGTGAGGAAGTCGCTCCTTTTCCCCGAGATCTTTCGGACTCAGGAAAATTTCCATTTCTGTTGTGTTTCTGCACAGGTTCAAAAGGTCGCAAAGGAACTTCTCCAGGTTTTCAATGAACTCGGAATACATCGTGTCGTAAGCTGTCTCTTTCTCACAAATCTGTCGAATTTTGATCAGTTTCGCAATTGCGTAGTTCACCGGATCTATTTTTTCCTTTCTTGCGATGAAGCAAATGTACGCTGGTGCTGTAATCGATTTGAACAGCTCAAAGCGTTGGTGGGCTCTGGTCAACTGTAAGGCAAAGGGTGACATTAAATAATTATGAGAAAAGGAGGAATAATTAGCATTAAAATTACAACTTTTTATTACATCATAGTCTCCCTCCAACTTATGACAAATATCACAGTGACAGTCAAGGTTGTGGGGAAACTCTGCGGTTTCTAGCCGTTCATCCCGCGAGTAGAAAAGTTCCATCATTTCAACTGAGCCGGTTTGGGCAGCAATCATCAGGCAAGTTACAACGTCCAGGAACTCTGAATCGAATTCTTCATCAACATCAACATCCTCCGTAATAATTGAAGTGTGTAGAAACGATTTCTTTGTCTTATTTCCACTGGGCGTTCTGGTGGTGCCGAATACAGGTTGCCGACTTCTCTTGATGGACGAGTTTATTCCCGAACGCATAGAGATGGGAGCCGCAGTCGCAACTAGTAAAGATGGCATCGACGAAGTCATCATTCTTCTCAACTCCTCAGGAGAACCGGTCATCTTGGCTGCCAGTCGCTTTCTGGCTTCTTCAGTGAAAACTTTGTCATGCACTTCAAGAAGCATCTTCAAAATCGGCATGTTGTCTTCCCGGATCGCATGGAAAATTGTGTCGTACAATTTAATTCCTGGCTGTTCCAACAACAGTTTAACCATGTTTTCATCCTGGCGCCGCACTGCGACGTGAAGAACTGTGTATCCCTAAAAGGTCATTTAATATGAGCTTTATGCGTTCGCGTTCCATGAGCTTTGAGTATATGTCAATGAGTAATTGGTATTATATACACTCACAAATTGGTTAGTTTTATTTATATCCATGCTTTGAAATTCCTCAGAACCCAAAAATTCCTGCACCGCATTCACATCTCCTGTCCTGACCATGTCAAAGAATTCGTACTCGTCTAACGTCAGTGTCGGAAGAGGAGCGACAACCGGTGAAGGCTAAAAATGTTTAAATGAATTTTATATACCTTACTGCTGGAGAGAGAAAAATCTTTTTTCACTGTATTCAATTGTTTTACTTTCTCCATTGCATACCTTTTTTCTTAGCCTCTTGGATGACGAAACGTCGTCCATACTGTGCCGTCTCCGACTGGTGCCGCTGCCCAGCCTTGAAGGTTGTGGTGACCCTTCCGTCTCAGATCCATCGTTAGGAACGGCAGTATAACTCTTTTCACTCGTATAACTTCTTGTTGATCCTCGTTTCGAAAGCGTTTTGCTTTTCGATTTCGTCTTCTCAGGTTTATGTTTCTTTCCCATTATGATAAGTCTTAATGACTTCCGATTCAAAATTCAGTTGTGTGAAAAACAATGAAAATTAATTAAAATCTTGCTACAATTTTTCATGCTTTATTTCTGGGTGTAAAGATCAAATCTTCAAAATGCTTGAATTTTAGTGTATGGTTTTGGATTCTTTAATTTGTCGCAATGGTAATCTGCCATGTCTAATACTTGAATCGCAATGGGGCAAGGTGAGATTTCTACACTTTCTACAGGATAATCAAGTATGGGTACTTGGGTATGGTACCACTACCAACCATCTATTACTCTAAAACGAGAAACTTTGTATATGTAGAATTTAGATTCATTATGTTTATTAAATTCTTTGCAAATAGTCGACACTGGTAAATAACACACATATTATATAAAGGTAATTTACATGGGTTACAACAACGTTAAATTATTAATGAAACCAGTTATCATTGTCTACATAGCTTCCATGAACATGTCCCGCTCCTTTACGTCAGCATCCTTGCAAAGATTAATTACGTCCTTCTCGAACTCTTCAATCAGTCCTGGGACATCAGTTGAACTTGGCAGAACGGCCCCATCAGCAATTACTCCTCCTCGAATTCTACCGGCATAGCTGAATAAACAGACTCCAATTGCTGAAATAAATTAAGAGATATGGTTTCAATTTTAATTTCAATTTCATCTCCAGTTAAAAATTAAGTCAACGATAACCAGGTGAGTACCGGTGTTTCCTTTGATCGTGTTCCATGCAATGATGTCAACCAACCGTTGACCTTGGAATATCGTATACTCTTCGGTAGGTCCTGGAATATTACTAATCAGCACCGTCGCCTCACAATTATCCATAAACCAAGGAATGACCTGCTTTGGAAATAGCCCAATTATTCGTATCAGTCCATAATTTTTAACAACATCCGAACTTCGGACAAGGTCTTTTGCCGAGTTTCCAGCGAATTGGAGACGATCCTTGTGAGACTCTAACTCTAGCTTTAGTTTCATGTGTGCCACAGTAAATCTGTTTTGTGGACATATATTCGGGTAGGGTAGCAGCGCGCACGTGACTCCCGCACGAATTTCTTTTGGAATTGGGTTGTTCTTTCGGATCGCTAGTCCTCTAAGAGAACTGCCAACCGCCGACGCTAAAACGGCCGTTGTTGTTGCTCCGCTCTTTTTTCTAATGCTTTTCACAGCGTCCAGTCGAATTCCTCTGGACCAGCTTAAATTTTTCGGTCCGGTTAATCCTGGTCCATGAAAGCAGTTTAAATCCCGGCGAAGCATGGAATGTAAGAGAGAGCGAGACCCAAACACAATCATTCTCAAGAGCATCAGTAACCACGTTCCATAAGAGACATTGACTTTCTTCAAAGGGTCAATCGTCAGTTTTACGGGCATATCAGCAATGCAGTGCTGGAGACAATTTGCTGCCGAAATCCCATCCATCAAGGCATGATTTATTCTCCAGACCTACAAAATTAAGACAGTACAAAAATAAAACAAAAATAGCTTTTAGAAAATCATTTTTGTTTTAATTAATTTCATTTCAGAGAGTAGAAAACGGAAAGAGAAACGCTTGGAGGATGACGATTACTATTCGAGAGACGAAGACATTTTTATCGACCGGACGGGAGCATTTAAAACGAATCGTGAAAAGAGAATGCGTCTTTGAGGGAAATTATGCAGTTGAATATCAAATGTTGAATGTATGATGCATTATGTTCTTTAAAATATAAATCATTGTAAGAAAAGAAATAAAATGATTAAGAAAAAACAAATCAATGCGTATACTTATAGTAATAAGTCACCTAATTACACATTTTATTGACTGATTTACTTACCAGTGCGTAGTAATGATTTCCAGTGTAAAATATGTTGTTATTCTTTAGCGGTTTCTTTTTTACTGTGATAGTATCAAAATTCCCAAACCCGTCATCTTCCAACGACTCCTGTGCAGAGTGCTGGTCATGCTCCTTGCTGTAGAGAAACTTTGGCACAACAAGAATTTGCCATTGAGGCTGATCAATTGGAAGAGGTTGGTCAATAAACTTTTGAACTTCTCGAAGCACTTGTTCCTGTGTGAGAACTGCGCTGGGGTCGTTTGTTATGTAGCGAACATGGTCGTCAATACAAAAATCCATGGGATGGAGTGTTTCCCAGCACTGAAACCCAAACTTTTCCGTTATTCGACAGCACAGTCTAGAATACGTCAGCTTTCCTGGATACTGAGGGTCCTGACAGTTAATAACTGACTTCATTATTCTCTCCCGTATTCGAGAAATGGAGCAATCACCTTGAACAACGTAAAGACTCAGGAATGAACTGTCATTTGCATATGACTGATGCGCCCAGGCAGCATCGGATCCCGACATTAACTCGTAGCGGTCTTTATATCTGTGACATGACAATGTAAAGAGACATTTTTTGTCAAATTTCAATTTACCCCTTAAGCAAATACATTAAATCTTTAGTAAGTGTCTTTTCCAAGCTTACCTAATTTTGAGCACAATTCCAACGCAGATCCTCACAAGGCAGAGTAAGACTACGGTGCACAGCGCAAACGGAGCCACACATATCATAAATAAGTTACTAAGAATCACTTCCAAGAACACTTGAATAGGGCGGAACTGTGGCCCAAGTGTTGTCCTAAGACTTGTCCATAATTTGCGGAAACGTTCCGCGACATGTGATTTTGCTTGGCCGTGCATTTTCAAAAGCTTCTCTTTGGTCGACTTCAAATAGCTAATGTTTGGCAAGTCTAACTGGGGCTCGGGCCTTTCCACTGAAATAATTTTCAACGGTTTGAGCAATGTATTTGCTCCATCTTTTGAAAAATCGTTTTTCTGTTTATTGTTTCCAGTTCCATTGGTCAGCACACCTCCACCAAACAATCGTCTACTATTGGTATTGTTGTGACCGTTTGATGACAAAATAGTTCGAAAGTGCTTTTCAATAAACCGGGTTTTCAAATCTGAAAATAGTTCGTCTTCAGAGAATTTACATTTGGAATCGGTAGACGAAGACGAAAGAAAACTATTGTTTCTTGCATTGAGCAAATTTAAAATTTTGTTGGCTTTTCCACCGCCGAAGCCACCTGAACACTCATGATCACCTTTGCTTTCTCCTAACAATGTTGCTCTCCTTCTCTCAATGTCATACTCACTAACGCGCTCTTCACTTAATGTGGTAGTTCCACAAATTTGCTTCCGTTGCTCCTCGCTAAAAACATTATTGTTCGGTGGAGCCAATGAAACTGTGGCTGAGTTCGGAGGGAACTGGATGTTCCGGTTATGACTAACATTGTTATTATCATAACTACTACGATTCACAATTTTCCCACGAGTGTCCTTTGCATACTCCGAAGTATCCGCTCGTTCTTCTATTACAGTGGATCTTCCCTCATCTTCTGGAGTGAGTACAGAAAATGAGCTGAGCGTCGCCCGGAGTTCTTTGGTTGGTGTTGGTATTACCATTTTGTACTTTGTTTGACCTTTCTCGTGATGTCTTGCAGAATGAGAAAAGGCAGAGGTGCATTAGACGCGAGGGCATTTACACTTTTTCTGTCATTTTAGTGCACAAAATGAGCTTCCACAGGAAACACTTCATTTACATTTTATTTGTTGAAGCCAGACTTCGGAAAAAACCAGTCACGGTATTCCTTTGTCAGTCTTTGTTTTTGATTAGACGCATTGTTCATATTCACACACAGCGAAGAAAATGTAATTTTCGAAGAAACGAGTAAATACTCTGGTCATAACATTTTATGCGTACGTCGTCTTTCCAACTAAAGATTACGCTGAGAAGAATTTCTCGTGGGAAACTTCTCCATGTATTTTTAAATTAAAACCAATTCTCTACTCCACACTCCGGCACCATCACCAGACACCACTGCTATCACACTTAGCAGCTCTTTTAGGTTGACATGAAGCTTGTTTGTAGCTGCAAAGTTTCCATAATTAGGAATCATGAGAAAATTTGCTCTTTTCCAGCAAACTACGCTTTGCTTTCATGCAAACTTGGAAAATGCTGCTTGTATGATGACTACGTTGCGGTGACTCAATATTTTTCTTCGTAGTGCAGTTTTATGTAATTTACTGCGAATAATCGTTGGTGATAGTTTTGCAAAGAAAGACTTTTTTTGCGAAATGCAAATAAATGAGTGATGTGTGTTTATGTTGTAATTTACCATGTGGTTGATTGCTTTTGAAAAGTATGAATTTTTGGATATTTTTGCATGGTTATTTGCACACTCGGGGCAGCGTCTTCACTTGACAGTAGTCATCAGCGAACTGACGTGACCACATAAATTTCTTCTTGCAGTCTAAACGCTATTACCATCGACTTATTCGCATTCATCATCTCAAGCCTTGCAATATTTTTCAGTTATGTATACGCTGTCAAGATATTATATTGTGAGCGTGAATCTCAGCACCAGCTACTTGACTTTTAGTTCTCAGGTAAAATGGCTCGGTTCTGGTTGCTTCTTCCCTTTAACAGAAAAACGCACGTAAAGAGCGATCACTCGCAGCAGACATTCTCCTTAGCGTTTTCTGTATTAAAAATAAATAATTATCTTGAGTTACATCTCATGTCAACAAGAAAGTAGCAAGCATTTTTTATGCATGATTCCTCTATTTGAATTGATGTATAGCAGTAATGGGTAATATATCAATACCAGTTGCACTATGCAAAAAAATTACTACACTGACACATAAAAAGGTATTCAATTTAATTTTTAAAAACAATTTTTTATAAAGAACATCCTGTCATCGTCGAGAAGAAAAATTATTTTATTTCACTTTGATTACATAATTGCCACTGCAGTATGTATTTTAAAAGTATACCATTCATGATCATAAATATTAACGATTATGATTTTTTTAGAGGAATAAGTGTGTGCTTTTTCATTATAATTACAATGAACAATAACGTACTGCAATAACGTATGATCCGATAAGTCCAATAATTTTTAATGCTTTCAACAGCTGCACAGTTATAAAGATTAGATTACGTGCGAATAGAATTGAGCAGAGCTGATTCAGATTGGAATGGGGAGAGTCGAGATGAGATAAGAAGGAAAAAGATATTTAAGCACGAGCATCTTTAGATTTCGACTTTTTAAAGAATGGAAATAATTTATTGGTACACCTAAGCAGTTAGTACCAAATTGAAGAAAATGCAATGTGTAGTCGCCACTTACCTTAGAAAGCAGAATCCAATGGGTTCTCATATTAAGAGCAAGAATAAAGCAGTAAATAAATTTTACACTTTTCTAAACGATTATGTTTAAGAGCCTAATCTAAATGCGAGCTTCGAACAAAAACCTAATTGGAAAAGAAATGCGAGACATGGGAAATCATTAGTTGATATTTTATTTGTTCATAACTGTTCACTTTTATTTTAAAATGTATAACGTGTGTATCATTAAATGACAGTAAATATTTACAGCCAAAGCTACACCGTATAACTTTAAAAGCTGTAGATTTCTTTCCCTTGCATTCAAAATTAATTGTTAACGCCAGCAATGAGATTGATGCTGACGATGAGATGATGGGTATTTTAAAGTATAAAATAAAATAAGTGAACACGCGAACGAAGAAGGTACAAAGTTACGCTATTTGTCCCAGTGATAAAGTTAATCACTTTATCCCTTAACAGTTTTTTACAGTTCCTCTCAGAGCGTTTGACAAAATTTAGATTTTTTTTTGCCTAAGAAGCGCATCAATGAATGACTAAAGAATTGTAGAAAACACTTTGAAAAGAAAAATAAGCAAAGGCCTGTAATTTTTTGTCTCAAGCTTTGCAATAATTGTTGCAGCTCACTTTTTGAAAAACTTGCTTACCGTTTTAAAAGACACAGTCACACAGTAATTGAAGGTGGATGAGTTCCGTTGAATCCATTTTTCTCAGGTTGCGGAGTAAACTATACTGCGTTAAACGCTATCTTAATATCGTATCATTTTCATCTCTATATTAATATTATCTCATCCTCCGCTGTCCCTTTCCACCTCTGAGCGGTTTATGTAGGTACTTTTCATTCATGCGAGGCTTCGAGGTAAGGTACTTAGTGAGTGCCGTGTTTATTTATTTAGGCACTTAAATACTGAAGCGAGATATGCAGAAAACGCTAAACGACAAATGAAAAGTAACAATTCTGGCTTGAATGTTCAAGGAAGTGTGCTTTGTTACAGGTTTTGAAAAGATAAGAAAGTCAGGTTTATTTGATGACTGTTGTGACTTGGCGATTAAACAGTTGTGCAAAGTCAGTCCTTCAAAACGATTTTTATCATTGAATTACACGATAAACGGAGTAAAGATCACTTCTACTTGTGATTTATTAAATCTTCTCATCATCCTATACACAATTACAGTCATTTAAACTATCCAATCACTGCCTCATATCATCATCCTGAGGAAAAAGTTACAATCTCGTGCAGAGGTGAAGAAAATGCAAGGTAAAAGTAATTAGTCAAGTTAACCACACTTTACGGGTTATTTTATATTGCACTTGTTGTTGCATGTTGCATGAGAAATTCATTTTACAAATCCCGTATTATTTTATTTGAATTCTGATCATCTAAAGATGACTGCATGATAAATAAAAAACTTGATAAATGAAGATGGACTTAAAGCTTTGTTCAAGGGATGAGTCTATTTTGTGTTTTCACCTCCACAGGTCATTTATGGTAGGTAGATTTGATTACAAAAAAAAATGTTGAGCCGATAAAAATTATCATTCAAGTAAAGTGCAACTGTGTATTGCATACTTTTGTATATGAGTATGTTTAAACCTAATATAAATTCTTGTTGAGCTGCTGCAAATCTAAAAGGTACTTACAAAAGGAATACCTTTTCTTTCTCTCACACTTAAACATTTTCTTTCAATTTTTTCCCTTTTTCGTAGCATTTTATTTCACAGCCTCAGAGCGTAGTCAGAATTTTGTTACTGATGACGGTCATTGCGATGAGGGTGGTTTTTGCGGCAATTTATTTTATTTTATTATTATTACGGTGCGTGTGCCACAGCCACTAGTGAATGTAGTGAACCACACACGCTATTCGGTTTCGTCTCTCTCTCGCTTTTCATATAGTCCATATATGTACAATCTGCCTGCAAATCACAGATCATCTTTATTAGGTATCATTAAAAAAATTAAATCTCATCAGAAATGAAGAAAAATTCTTATTCCTGTTTAACTCGCCCTTCTACTCGCTTTAATTAATTACAGTTGGTGGTTTGAAGCTAATCTCACACTTTTCGAGAAAAGAAAAGTGTCAGGCAAGCGGCGAGCAAAAAGTCAACTAGGATTGATGAATGGGTAATCGTAATCATAAAACAGTTTCACTTCGTCCCAAATGTCTATACCCTTATTATCAACCCATTATCTTCATCACACGGTAATCGTGTCCCGGTAATTACATCGAAAACTGATTGTCCAAGTTTAGAAGTGTACAATAATCTTAAATGTCACTTTTAGCAAATGAATGAAAAATGGACGTATCTTCTAAAGTTAATTAGAAATATGAGACTCAATATCCCACGAGTCCTCAGTAGTCAGACTCCGATTGCATTCTTCGTGCAATTTTGAAAGAAGTTCTTGTCATTTTAGATATATGCGTATTATTTTCAATTGACATATTTTTCCTTCAAAAGCTGATAAGATAAATCGTACTCAACTATCTATGTAGTTGTTTCACTTTTTGTTTAATACACTAGTTACCATTTATGTACAAATGTGTGGATTCGAAATGAAAGAGCAAAACGTTTCAGAGGTAAATTGAAATTTTTTCTCGTTTTTAGATTCCGATTGCAGAAAGATGTAATTTTGATAATATTGTGATACATGATTGACGGGCACAGAGTGGTCTAACGACATTCCTTAATGAAAAAAAGTGAGTGTGTGGACAAAGCACTTTAATAAAGCTCTCTTAATTGTTGCAACGCGAGATTCCAATAGAAATGATGATGAATGGAATGACAATTTCTAGAAAAGAATGTCAGATTAAATAATTCTATCTAAATGAAAAGCGAGTGCAGATTATTTCTCGAAACGCAATACGATAAACGGTCATTGCATTGAAAATTCATAACTCACAAACATTCTATACTTAATTAAATAATGACAATCCTTGAATCGTTTAGCCTTTAATTAAACAACTCTCCTTTTAGCTGGGAAATTGAATGGAAAACTCGATCTGCTAAATATTTATGGCTTTGCTTGAAGGGAACCCAATTATTTAATTTACGAATATAAAAGTAATTTTTTTGATTGTCTCAAAGTAATTATTCGTCAACAGTTTTTCATCATTTTAAACCAATCCTGCTGACCTAATACTATCTACAGAATTACATTTAAAAAGTGGGAAAAGCCAAACTTAAAAATACAAGGTTGCACAAGGTGAACAAATTTGACATGGGTACGTTACGGCCTTTATGATGCATCTTTCGCATGGATGTTGAACACAACTATTATTCTGTCACTTCACAATAAGTTTGCGCATTTTACGGTTTGAGATTATGTTTCAATGAATGGAGCCACCCACAGTGACACTAATACAAGTGGGAAGTGGGTGGCTAGTCCCGTTCAATAAATGAATGTCATGATGATACCAGATGCCATGTGCATAATATAATGTATATGGTATGATGATGTCATAAAATCCTAATTTTCTTTGCAAAATTCGAAATTCCTTCTTAGGCACGGCAAATAAATTTGAATATTTTATTTAACAAACTAATACAAATACTAATACTGTTTCATTAATTGGATTTTATGTTAGTAATAGGCATGGGCTGGAGATACATTGACCTGCAGTAGCCTTCAATCAACTCGTGCACTTCAGTGCATGCCAACCATTGAACATGAAGAAAGATGTGCCTTCTAACCTGAAAATGATAAACATGTGTCATTCAGTTCGAGTGGTCTGGTGACTCCACTTACCTACATGAACAACGACACAACCTTTGCAGTTAGTAATTTTCAGGGATATTTCTCGCATTCTAACCGACTAGCGCAAGAAACAAATACCATCCTTTTGAGTGCAAATTTCCTGCTTTTTCTTTTACAAATAGTTTTTACGTGCAAAAATGGAAGATATTTACCATTTTAAACAGGTCGAAACAAAAGGTGTCCATAATAATACGTAATCTCATCTAAGCCAGACATGAAATGATCAGTTCAGTAGCGGAGCAGCTAGTGGACAAACACTGGGAGGCACACGCGAGGAAGACGCGTTGTAATTTGCAAAGTAGAAAAATATGTATCTCCTTAACTTTGACGTTGACTTGACATGAATTTTTATGAAATATGGGACAAACGTATTAATGTTATGCGATACCTATACTATTTACCATTATTTTTATTCTTCCCCTTTCCACTGACTATTCATCCTCTCTCGCAAATTGCCACGTTCCTCGACAAACGACAAAGGTAGGTGAAGTAACAATTGCGTGTTTGAAGAGGCCTAATAATGCCAAAGTAAATAAGATTTCACTCCGTCTTTTCTCTTGTTGTTCTCTTGACGGTAAACGCGGAAGTTTGCCATTATTATCCATCATCAATTCATATTAGCGTAATTCATGCCTATCGCTGCTCCCCTTCTCCTGCTCTTTGTTCATCCCCTGATATTATGAGCTGCTTTTCGTCGATTTTAAAACTTTATTTTCTCTGTTTATTGTTTGTTTTTTATGATTTGCAGAGCGATAAAATCGGATGTGTACAGCCCCTCTTGCATGATTCTAGACTTGCGATAAGTTTTAAGCATGCAACTGTAATACTCGAGTAAGTATTTAAAACTGTGAGTCGAAGCGATTTTACTATTTTATTCTTTCATGGCGAGGCGAGGTTTATGGTCTTATTGCTAAAACAGTATTAGAAATTGCTTGCTTAAATTGAGATATTACCGAGTTCGCCAACGACTTATATTCAGTAATGTAAATATTATTTACATTTCTGTAGCGGTAAACCAATAATAAAGCAAAGTGATTCATTTCATGAGCAGAACAAAAGCTTCATTTCCATATTTGGCTTTTAAATTATATGGGTCACTGTAAGTCTTTTGACGCAGTGGAGCAAAGTCACCGTAAAATATGCTCAGTTCAAAGCTTGCTTTAA
>VYYJ01001580.1:0-29088 GCA_021029165.1 Cyphoderus albinus | reverse complement strand
ACGTCATTCTTACGATTATTCCGACGAATATCATTCTTTGTAATTTAATTTTTATTGGAATTTTTCAAATACTTTTTCCTTTGATATATATCAAACGTTTATCTTATTATATAACACTTACTTTAAATTACTTGAATCGTTCTGTCATCATCAGCAACATCGAAAAACATGATATGGGTACATTATATGTAATGTGATTGTGAAACACAACACAAATACATGGATAGTAATAATAATTTTAAGTATACAATAATATTATGTTATTTATACGTTTTCTATCATTTGTCGTGTATAGGTAATTACTTCTATATTATAATAGCCTACTATTTCTTAATGATATTCTTTACACTTTAACTTATGTTTTATCTTTTAAAAAACTCGCATAGTTTGTAGGACTGATTAATTACCTCAGAACGCCTCTCTCCTATTATTCAGCTAACTGTAAAATTAAAATTCACTGTCTTACCTTCTTCATTCTATTTTCAATATTTACAATAAAATCTATTGAAACAAATCTACTCATACATGGCTAATTAAACCGTAACTCTACATAATTTACATCTACATATCTTCAGCATTCAAAATGGAAGGGTTTCCTCCAGTTAACGCTATTTGAACGTGAAAAAAACAAAGCGTACCTAAGTTTGAAAAAGAGCGAGCGACGAAGACCACAACAATGACCATCAAAACAACACAATTAAAATAACAAGAGCAGACATTATACACTAACGACTCCTGTTCATTTATCTATCTATTTCAATCATACATATGACACATAAAACACCATTTTTACTTTCTCTCATATTCGTCTCGTAAATACTAAAAAAGCGCTCGCGAAATCTACTAATAAATACATTTTACGTAGTATCAGGAGTACAAAATTTATTGTGGATGATTACGACGGTTGAAAATTAAATTTTTGTATTCATTGTTTAAGCTTCGTTTAAAATGTGAGAAGCATAGAATTACATTTATTTATGACAGCAGGAAGAATTTCAGGGTCTTTGGGTAGGTAAGTTTTCAATAGATAAACTCGTAAATGTGTTTAGTTTTTTCCTGACAAGACACTTGGATAAAATAACATAGGTAATACAAATTTGTTTTCGCATACAAATATATCTTTTCAGTTTCAAATTTTTATCTCTCTAACTACACAGTTGCACAGTAAACGCAAATCACAATCTTATCAGTTACTTCTTTTAAATTGCGACAATGATTGACATTACACAGTAACACAAATCAGACACAATAAAAGATATCCTAAATGAATAAACTCGTAGATACATCTATAAATTTGTCAATTCGTAATAATATGATTATTTTTAACTCACAACAATTATACCTAATCATATATATCGTAAAAGAGTTAATTAGAATGATGAACTTTCTTCTTATGAAAATGGGCCGAAAGCACAACTGGAAATCGTTATCCTACGTAGATGAACTTTTTAAATTCTTATTTTGTAAATTACTCTTGACTTGACTCGTGAAAGAACAATCCTGATTGGTTGATTGATAACAATTGATATTTTTCTTACACGTATTCGTGTTAATTTTTAATTAATTCTGAAACAAATTATATTGGTACAGACTTAAATCGTACACAATTAAATATTTGTGTATTTTTTCGCACATCGAAACTACTTGAGCGGTCCGGGGGATTAACACACGCAGTAGTAGGAAATACATGAGAATGGAATAAACGTCAAGAAAGGAAAAACTTATCGTTGCGTGATATTTGAGATATATTTTTGTTAAAAGTTTCAAGTCTTCAATTTATCGTCAACCTAAAAACAACACGACGATAGAGTCTTCTTCATTCTGGAAGAAAATACCATAATCATCACACAATTTTCTAGTACTGGCAAAGTATGCACATATTTAACTTACATGTAGAAAATCACACCTAATGCGAAAGAACGTTCGAAGAAGAAACAACTGGACCGGAGTAAATGAACTATCTTTTAAATATAGTTACCTTTAATATATTGCGTTGTGGATAGACATATTACAAGAATGAGCTAAAATGGTTTTTACAAGGTAGATGCACAGTGAAATACTTTGAAGACAAGGAACCACATTCTGGCCAAAACCGATTTACCACACCAATTATTTTTAGCAGAAAGGAAAGAACCTTCTATGCAACGTTTAAAAAAAGAACCAGATCACCTTTTCACATTCGAACAAAAAGCTCACTAGAGATTTGTCACATTACTTTAATTCTATACACAAGATTGTTAAAAAGTATGATTCTATTTGGTTGCTTATCTACAACATCAGTCAAATTTACATTTCGTTCGTAGGAATGGAACAAAAGTAATATCATATCAAAAGATGACAAATAGGAGTGTCGCTTAATAAAATTAATTCCTCATTAATAATCGACTGTTGGAATACGAGATTAGGGGCCAGCAATTAAATCAGTCAAATACACCAATTCAAAATGACTGCTGATGATGATTCACGACAATGAGTACATTATTTTCTCTCGTAGACTTTCAGGAGGATAATCTGTTCTTTTAAATCATACTTATATGAGGATAAAAATATTTTCGCATTAGAGATCATTTTATCAGGGACAAAATTAGCAGTCATTCAATCATGAAATTTCTTCTCCAAAAAGCCACCCTGCAAGTTACAAAGCAGTCGAGTTTTCGGGTATGTTCCACTGAATGTGAGAACGTTAATAAGTAATTAACACATAACTTTCATAAAACTAGAATGCTAGCCCCTGCACAATATCATATGTTCTTCTTCGACTGAAAGTCAGGTAAATTCCATTTGAAGGAAATTTTTTAAACCAGGTGCATCGGTTTTGAGACAGAACGTAATAATAATAAAAATAAATAAACAAATCTTTTATTATACCTAAACTATTTTCTATGATGATAAATGTTTCGATTTTTGTAAAACATGCTGAACCGCTTTTGTCCACTTATCGTGATTTTTAATAATGTCGTACGTATTTGTCGCTACTTCGGGATCCGGTAAACCATAATTTGGCGGATTGGCTTTCGGATCATAACCTAACGTGGCTAGCATTGGAGCGACTGTCTCCATGTCCTCCACGACATCACTTGGAATGGCACCGACCCATTTTGATAATGCTTCGACATTGACAGGTTTGATGACTTGGTCAGACGAACGCTCGACCCTGATTTAGAAAAGATAGAATTAATTATATAAATTGGACAGTGCGTGGTATAGTAAAACGCAGTAGTACGTGAGTGAACCTACTTTGATAACGAAACGCCGCCGGGTTTGTTAATAAATTGCTCATGATGCAGGACATCGTCTATCCATGGCAGGCCAAGATATTGAAGAATCCTTTCCATCTGTGGTTTCGGGTGTAGCACTAAGTCTTCGTATTTCACTTTCAAGCATTTATCTGGGCCGAGTTCCTCGCACTCCTTTAACATTGTCTTCATCGAATTGGACCATTTTGTCAAACACTGCCTGTAGTCTGTCAGGTCGAACCCAGTCACAGTCACCTTCAAACACAAACATAACGATTGTATTTTAAAGCAACTCGTTGCAACAAAATCAGATACTTCAGTTGCGCCACAAACGAAATATTTACAGTTAGATTAGTACAGTATGGTTTAGTGTAGCATACCTTTCGGCTTATCAGTGAATGAACAACGGCTCTACCGTCACGAACCATGAAAATAAATTTGGCCTGTGGGAAAAGTTTAAGTAGATAAACTCCATACTTGAGAGTGAATGGGTCTTTGTTGCATATTCTGGGAGCGGGTTCTCCATGTTTCACCACAACTTCTAGAATAAAGGCGGCTACCGCATCTCCGATAATCTGATGGAATTCAACCAAATGGATAAAAATGTTTAAATTTCGTCGCTAATCTTTTTTCTTGTTTCTCATTTTTTCCCTTTCTCAAGAAAAAGACAGGACAATAACGTCTCATTTAAAATGTATCTGAAAAAATTTCAGCCGAGCCCGAGATTCCTTACCTGATCTGTAAGTCCTGCCTCATGCAAACGATTCGTTTCCTTCGCAGATCTGTTCCATTGTGCTGCTAGCTGTAATATTCTTGGAACCACGCGCGTCTCCTCTCCACATCTTATATCATTATGAGCATCTAGCATGGCTCTGACCAGAGTAGTTCCTGATCTTGGGAAGCCTCCAATGAAAATAAATGGAGACGATCGGTCGTAAGTATGTGCTTTCCCATCGTTTCCAAATACGACTGTCTGTAAACGGTGAAAAGGGAGAGAAAAGAGAAAAATAAATATTTATTTATCGGGGAGATTCTCGTGCTCCTCAGCAGCGATACAATATAACGCTACTGTATGGCTGGGAAATGGACAAATAAATATTTGCGAATGTTTACAAAGATTAACTTAAATTCCTCTGATGGTTGGTTATTTGATTCACTTACTTCACGACTAGTTACAATTTGACACTGTCCGGAATCGCTAGTTCTTATAAAAAGAAGTAGATAGAAAAATGGAGCAACTAAAAGTATAAGGAGCAGCAACACCTTCCTTCCGCCCAGCACTCCCCGAAGCGTGATCATCCTTCTGCTTTTAGGTACCTCGGTCAAAGTCGTGGATCATCAACTGTCCTGCAGGCAAAGAGAAAATGGACACCGTTGTTATTAGAAGCAGCCAGTCTGTAAGAAAACTCATTCTCTTCAAATAATTTCGATGTAACAATTCAAAGGAAATAATTTAGCTCAAAGCAAGTCTACTGCTACAAAGACATACTACCTACAAGAAGAACAATGAAACGTTCTCGTGAATTTCATCTATCTGATAATCTGATCCCTTTTCTCCTGCTCACTAAAAACTCCTCTCTGTGAAAGCTTCCTTATTAGAAAAATGCGAATCGTTGATATTATTGAAGCTGGGCACTTGATTAGCCTGCTTTATTCCCACCTTCGCCTACTTGAGATTTATTTAATGATGCTCGTCACTGACGTTTTCTGATCTGTTTCTCTGCGAACTAGTACAAACCAGCCTGACTACGACTCCATCATGCCGCGCTCATCATTAGCAACATCCTACTAGTTTGATAATAATATATTATAATCCCAATCACATCTCCGCTTTCATCATCACGTAAAACTGTGTATTACGTAAAGGTGCTGGGACTGTAAATGGCGAAGGCATAAGCCACAATCCACAATCCGTGATGACGTACGTGTAGCCACAAACAAAGTGCGACCCGAAAGATCAGAGATCGTGTTTGAGTGAGACTTTATAATGCTCGGATTCGGAGTGAATTTTAATAGGAGTTATGCAGTGTTTTAACCGTCCGCAACGCATTTCACGCTACATCAAACACCAAATTAGTAATTACCGCATGACAGAACAGAAACATGGATTCGAAGTTTTCAACGCAGAGGTATGTAGAAGTTCGAACTTCATAGGATAGGATTCCAGCCCTATATTAAAATCACTGTTTCCTGAAGTCAGTAAGCAAACTTTCAATGTATGCAAGGACTATGATAAAATTATAATTTTTAATGCCAACAGCCTTCAGATGAAACTTCCACATCACAGCCAGCCACTATTTCTCACAAAAGCTTCACAGAAACTAGAAGGTCAAGAAGGGATGTGAAAACGTGTACATTCTTCTTTGGAATACCGCTCGCCATATTTTTGCGTTACAATGTTCAATATCCTAAAATTGCTTTCACAGAACAGGATTGATGTGCACTTTCAAGGGTCGTTACGCAAAATGAAAAAATACAAACACAAGTTTTTTTTATACTTTGATTAAAAGCAAGAGAGCGCAACTCGAAACTGTAACATTACTTGAAAGTGGTCTACAAAACACAATTGTTACGAACTGCTAGAGGAGCAAGACCGGCAATAATGACATCACGAAATTAGAAACCTCCACATAAATGAAATAAACTCTTATGCCTTATTATTATTATTATGATTATTATTTCACAAAATTAATACTATTGCTTCCTATTGTTCTATTTTAGACCATGCTCATGATTTACTTTTAGGCCGACTTAACTCATCACTTTTATAATAAGAGTTTTTATTATAAAAAAAAAAGACTCCGCTGGGCTCTCTGTCAGAAAACTGAATCTCTTGAAGCAGATCCATGCATGTTTGTGAGACAATGGCAGAAAAGAACAATGCCAAAAACCAACTTTGTTGTTCGAAAACGAGAAGAAATTTCAATTTACGCTATGAACATAATCTCACTCATAGTCAGTAGAGTACTAGTATTGTTGTATTTATGTACCCCAGTTTTACTTAATAATCCCTTCGCAGATCCCCTGACGATGAGTTAACAGTCCAGTTCATTTTGGAAAAGTGTTCAAAACATTTCATACTGCTGTCAATATTAACATTAACTCACCAAATTATTTTGACTACACCGTTTTATGCTACACTACTACACCCATAAAACAATGACATTTACAATGAGTAGTGTTGTTAAGTGAAACTAACATTCACGAGAGGCAACGGTACACACACATTAAACTAAAACTTGTACACAAAAGTAGAAAAGGACGAAAAAGGCCTCGATTTTGAAGAAATTCTGTCCTATAATTCAGGACAGCGCATGCAGTGCAAGAGTGACTATAACTATACAGTCCGTCAATTAAATGGCTCGCTGAATTGAAAACACTGAAAAATGTAAGGGCAGCCTCCGTTGAACAGACTTGTGTTTTGTGCTAACGATCGTTAATTAGTATTATTTTGCAGAAGAAAATTTAAAAGCCCAGCTTGTTTACATTGTCCCATTTCTACGAATTTTCTCTTGTCGCCATTTTTGTAGTTGTGTTACGCGTGCAGAGAAACGCAGCTGCCGCTGCTCACTTGGTATAAAATGGCCCTCGTCGATGCTCACTGAAATTATGAGAGAAACAAGAGCAGCCGTTGTGGCTGTGTGAGTGATGATGAAGTTGCTGATTGGCGATGTTGAGTGAGATTATAATCATGTTGTTACATTGATGACTTTAAATCCCAGCATGAAATTTGCAAGAGACCTCCTCTACCCACTTTACGGTTTTTTCTTATGTCTCATTCAGTTTCATTTCATTCTCCCAGAGCAGGCAAGAAAAATGAGAAGAAAAGAATAATTACATTACAAGGGCAAAATGGTACACCTGTGCCACGACACGACTACAAAGACAACTGAAACAGATACTTACTTACTACAAAAGGGAATTGTTTTTTGTTAGATTATATTATGGATTATACATTCTGCTTCTATAGACCTTTACTTCGAATCTACTAAAAACCCATTCTGTTGGACACCCTGACAATATGAAGACGAGTAGGAAATGCAACCTGAAAAAGTTCTTTATCCTGAAACAGAGCCATGTGAGCAGTAATAAATAAGTAGAAAGCAATGTGCACCCAATTTCATAATTCTAAAGGTATAGAGTTGAAGGGGTATCAACGTGTGAAATGAATATAATACTCTAATAATAATAAATAATGAACAGCAACAGCAATCAACTTGATTTGAAGTTGTTGTGAAGGTTCACATAATATGACCGTGTAATAGTAAGAATAGGTACAAGAATGTCAAATGTGTGTGCACAGAAGCTGCAACTTGCTCTATTGTCCTACAGCTCTAGATTTGCTTTCCTTAAGTCAAGTCGAGCATTAAGGCCAGAAATACATGGCGTGACAAGGGACGACAGAAGTTGCAAGTTGGTGAAATACATTCTTTTTTTTTATAAAAAAAATAACAATTGAATGAAATGAAGTGCACAATGTGTTTCATGTGCAAGATTGTAAATTACGAAGCATATGCAATGGGAACGGACGGAGGAGGACGGATTACAAAAAGTGTAACATTTCACACTTTGCTTTCTATATAAAAAACTAACAATAAGTTTCAAACTGCCAAGCCATATACCATTATTATGCTTTACAAAATGTCGGCAGAGCAGCCAGACATATCAATGCAGCGACGCGACGATTTTAACGGAAATTGATTAAAGAGGGAATATCCAATGATTGCTGTTATCGCAACACTCGTAATATTGGAAGTAGTGCCAATAATTATTATGACATGCAGTTTAGCATGTGACATGACATCACATGATTTGTGAAATGCAAGCTTCTACGAAATGAACTTAATTTGTGTAATTGATTGATTGAGCAGTTGCACACTTTCTGATGTGGTGACATGGAATCGCACTAAATTCAATGAGATTCTACAATTGTTTGTGTGACTCGCTTGCTAAAACTGATGTGCAATACGCATTTGGACATAAAATTAAATTGAATGTCTATTTTGTATTCTTCTAATTGAAGCTTTGCGACATTTCATTTTTACGAGAGACAAATGTCATTTTAACACAATACAAAGGAGAAGCGCCGAAGACCGCTCAAGTGTGGACACTTTATTAGGAGAAGTAGGCTGGGCTATTTCGTAGAACTATCTTACACAAGTCACTCAACTCCTCTTTTTCGTGCTCGTACCAGCCTCAGTTAATGTTAATTACCTACGTTTATTCTACTTGGGCCTGTCTAATACCGGTTAACATCTTAGTCTTTTTAAGGAGTTGGGAAGATCTCGGAATAAATTTCAAAAGTGTTTACTTTATTAATTCGCTCATTCGGTTAGTTTAACTTAGTACAACCATGAAAATAACTTTAGCATAAGATGCGCATTATAAATGAATTACTACGAGTGAACAATGAGACGACCACATAAAACCATATTAATTATAATCCGCCAATATGAATATGAATGAGCCACTCGAACTCGAACACACGAAGATGTATGGTTTTCAAATGAATGCTCTTAAATGCCCCTCGAGGTGGATTACATATTAGACTCATTAAGTATTCAATTATAATTTTAACAGATTCATAAAAAGAGGCGAGGCTCTCTAACAATAATAGAGTGTACCGCGTCATCTTTTCATTTTAGTATCCCATTATCCCCTCCTCATGACTCTTGTTACAACAGAGATGAGAAAGTTTATTTGCAGAACCGCCTAAGTATGGTTTGGGGCAGTTTCAAAATCACATCTCTGCGAAATCATGTTAAAGTTAAAAATCACAAACACCTCGCGCACTTTTAAATGCTGTCAAATAACCTTTTGAACGCCCGTTACAGAGAGTGACCGTCTGTCCACTTGAAAGACACAAATACGACAACCTCATAAAAATGAATTCCTCTGCTCTACTGGTTTTACAAAGACAGTCCCTATGTTTAAGTACATAAATATGTTTCATCCCATTTTCCGTCCCCCTAGCCTTCTTCCGTTGTTGAGTTTGAGTTCACCAAACCTCTATTGTCTTTCATTACTATTATTACTGCCGAGATAAGAGAAAATTATTAGATTCTGGCCCATTGTCAAGTAGCTTGGCATAACGTCCGTCGACGTTGTCGAAAATCGTACCAACAGCCTGAGAAACTTCCTAAGTTTTCCTGATTCGACAATGTCAAGCACAGAAGTCAGCAAAACGATACAATATTTATGACATGTGTTCTACAAGTATAGAAAGTTTATAGGATAAAAAACTAGATTTACGCACCGCTCACCAAACTGAAACTGTCGTTGGCAAATGAAACAAGATAAAAGGGCACGTCAGGTGCCTGCGTCGCAAGCGTTAGACAGAAGTGAAGCCAAAAGAAGCAGGGAAGATTAATGCGAATAATATATTCCCCTCTCCCTCAGTTTCGTGAACAATTGCTAGAAGTGCACAAGAAGGGTTTCCTGTAATTAACACAAATAAACCACACCACGTTCTTTAATGACTATAAAAGAAAAGAGTCAGTGGTACACATTCAAAGTGAAATGCACTTTCAGGAAAAAAATACCTTTTCCCAGAGAACTATTAAATGGCTGAGCGAGCACATATAAAACCTAGGACGATCTTAAGTGGATTGTGAAGCCACATGTATCTTTTTACGATTTCCTAGTATTTCTTTATATCTCCCGTCTACGACGCATTGAGCTACGACTTTAGGTTTTAAGTGGTTCATTACAATTATACTACCAACGTAACACATAAATGACTTTGAGTGTATGTCACCGGCTTTACATTACTTCCTTGCGTTCAACTTTTCATGGTACTCGTTTTCCATTTGCCATTTTATTTTGCTATTTCTCTTTGTTGTGTCGTTCGCTTTGTACTTTTTTCAATTTGCCTATGTACACACACAGTGCAAATTTTAACAATGTTTGAAAAACATAAAAAATATTGAAATCGGCACAGCATAACTATAAAAACGAAAGCCGAAACCGAGTTAAATACTAAAAACTAATACCATCCTCAACCATACTGAAAGCTGAGAGGCAATAACATATTTTAATATTTCTTTTTCCATTGCATTTCAATTTGTTATTTATGATTACGCACAACTGTCATTTTACAGTGTGGTACAGAAATGGGACAAGTCCCATCTTTTTTTTATTTTTCGGTTTTTATTGTATTGTGGCAAAACAAATATGAGTTTCAGTTTTAGTGGCACGGACCTATGCTAACTTTGCAACCATATTTGTTGACTGCAGTAGTAAAAAATAATGACGTGTCCTTCTAATTCAAAGCAGAGACGGCAATAAAAAGAAATGAGAACAAATCCTATCACCACTGCTCGAGCGAGTAGTCCCCGAGTACGCATTTTTCCTACCTGTTATTAGCCCGTTGTTTGAGGTAAAAAGTCAAAAAGCCGTGTTCTCATGCATAAAAAAATATTTTATGCCACAACATTTCTCATTCATATGTAAATGTTTCGGATTCTCCTTTGATCGTTCGTTTGCCTTTTAATATTTCAGAAGCGCATAATACGTTGACTATTATGAATATGAGCGAAAGTTGAAAGAACAATGTTCCTGTTTGGCGTGCCTACAGAAGGAGTAAAAGGATTCAATTTCGGAGAAAGAGAGACTTGTGCAGAGGAGAGAGCAGAGAGAATAACGAAAGTGAAAATTTGTGGAGGAATGGCTTTCTATTTACTTTCCTCCGCCACGACTAATATTTTTATACCGCGAGAGTAGAGCAGGGCTTTGACTGAGGATTGACGAGAGGAACGGAGTGAGAGGGTGAAAAAAAAACTCCAAAAATTGCAATCCCTTCCATTTCCACATGTAGAGAAAAGCCATTAAAAGTAAATAAAACGTGACAGACGATGGGCTGAACTGAACGTTACTGAAGCCCGTTTTACATTTTTTTCCCTTTTCTCTGTTTATGTGCCATGTAGGAGGAAGAGTTTCATAGATTCAAGCACAGTTTATAAAATAGCCATTACAACAAGTTATTATATATTGCGTACTTTAAATATTTAGACAATGGAAGAGTCACATACTGCATACTACATATCGAACAACAATGCTATAAAATAATATAGTTAGCCGCTCAAATAGCGTGTTGCTACAAGGGATGCAGGGTACACACACGTAGACGCAATTAATTAATGCATGAGCACGATGGCCAGAAATATAGTCTGTCATGGGTGCATGTCGTGTGTGTATGTAATACTGTATTAGCGGTGAAATTGCGAAACTCAGTTCCAAAACTAAATTATTTTCTGCTGCGTCTTGTAATATTATTATTATTAGATGGTTACAACAACCAACAACGCAATTGGTTTTTGTACTCATTTCCCATTTCTGGCACACGCATGACGCACTACAGTGAACTGAAACTCGTACTCTGTAATAAGTAACTGCCTGGAATGCTCTTCATTTGAAACTTGGGAAAAGGAGCGCGAGCAGTAGCGCAAATAATTACCATTAATTTCAATTTCGTTTATTAAACAACAACGACAGCAGCAAGAGCAAGAGCAATAGAAAGAGTGCCACCAACAGCAGGCAATATGTTTTCAAATTTATATTGACAATTTGGGAAAGGGCAAAAGTCCACTTCCATTGTTTTAGTCAGCTTGCTTTTTGTACCCGACGGGAGAGCAGGGATCAATTATTCATTGTGAGTGCGGCGGGTGCATAACTTTGTTGCAAGAAGCTTTTTCACTGATGAGACATGAGAGAGCTCTTATTACCTATCTAATTTCTACCCTGTCTCGTCTCAGTTTAGTATGACTTCTTTGGAAAATTAACAATTTGTAATTACAGAACTAATTTCATCTTTGACATCACAAGTGGGCTTACTTTATACTCCTTCATAATGATTTATTTAAAAAATTCAGACATGCCATTGGTTTCACAATCTACCGCTACCGCTCCCAATAGTACATAGTATGTTCCATTCCATCTCATCATGGTTGTTGTGGGAAAGTGGAACCGAACAGGAAAAATATCTTTTGCTAGGCAGACCTGGAAATACATTATTACATTAGCGTGTTGTGCTCCCTGTACCATGCACCCCCGAATGCCGAAACTTTCAATCTAATCCATGCGAAACTCAATGCCCAGGCATGCCTGCCAACCAGTGATTATGCTCAGATAGATACATCACATCCATTTTGATACTCTGAGAAAGAATGGTGTATCAAGGAAATTACCTCTCTTCTCGTGTCGATGGGGAAAGTGGGAAAGTTTGACATGAACGTATGCAGTTTCATGCTACACAGAAAACTACTGGAAAATCCGCGTTATTTTATCCTCTTGTCTTTCCCATATGCATTTTTCAGTTTCCTTCGCCTTCAAAACGTAAAATTTATGGGTCAGAGAACATGATTGCCTTTGAGAGTAATTCTTTTTATTCCAGCCCGTTCTCCTGATCATCATCTATATACGAGCCATGAATATTGACATAACAACATTTGACATAATCCAGACTCCCTCTCATTCCATATCTTTTTTCTCCTCTCTACCGTGTTATTATTATACATTATGTATGCCTGAACGGCACCTGAAATGGAAAAGGAGGATTCTGTGGAGAAAATGTCGAGAAAAAAAGGTAGGTAAGTTGAGTGTTACTCACTGGGAAAGTTAGAAAAGTACCTCGCAAAATGCCGAATCTTTATGCTGATTTCGTCCTGGTTTTTCACTCACAATTTTCGTCTACCATTCCGACACGTGAGTGAGTGAGGTGAAAGAACGAATCCAACAAGCAGGTAAGAATAGGTAAGGCGAACCAGACTGTGGACATCGAGTTGATTAGCAGACCTGCACTGTACCACCTCCGCACAACTAACTGTCTGACGGTTTGGGAGGCATGGCAGAGAGAAGGAAATCTCAGAGTAAGTTCACTTGAAGAACTACCCAATTATTATCCAATAATCAAATTCATTCACAGATTATGTATGCAGAACTCCCACTTACAAGAAATGGGTATATTTATAATCATAGAGAGCGGAAACTCTAAAGCGACCATATTGCTATTTATGTTTCCAGAGAATTATAGAACCTCCCACTTTACCTTGCACTGGTATTCCAAGAAAAACATTGCTTGTTTGACGTGATTTAATCGCGAGAAAAAATCGTGTAACATTTGACAACATCAATATTACATCAGTCAGTGTCAGTACTACCTCGTCATTATTATTTTCTCCCGAATCTAATTTTTTCCTGTTTCTCCGCCAAAATTGAGTGTTTCACGCAGTCAGTGAATGTGTTTAGCGAAGCCGAAAGCAAATCTGGGCTGTCTAATTAGTAAGCAGTAAGCAGTGATTTAACACTGGCATGTTCACAAGTTTGTTGGCGACCGTCGCTCCGTCAAATAAAATTTTCCTTTTCTACATTTTTTCTCGCGTCATTCATTCATTAAATTCTGAACCAGAAAGAAAATCTGTCGGCAACAGCAGCAGCCAAAAGGAATTTCATATGCAATGATTCTGAAAAGTTTACTTGCGCATTTCCTCTCTATTGGCAGAAAATATATTAGTATGTTCACCATGTCAGCGACAGACCCACAAGCGAAATGAAAAACAAAGAAACGCGTTGTATTTAATGTAATCAGCGTCAGCTTTCTGCTCTGCAGTAGTACCATACCTTATTATAATTTCCCTCTATTCTCCGTTCGTCCCGGACTTTGGTGCTAGTGCTAAATACTTTCAACGTGTTGTGAACTATCACCATCACCCTTAAAAACGCTATTCACAAATGTTTATCACCATGGACCTTGTAGACGAAAAAAATGTAAGAGTCCTTAAAATTGCACTGCTCAAGTTAGGGAAACCCACTCGTTTCAAATTCAACGCTCGTGTTGCCTTTATTAATTTTTCATACATATATACACTTGAGGGAATTTGAGATTTTCTACATGATTTTGTGCTTGGCAAAATAAGCAACAAGAGGAGGAGGAGGAGGAAGAAGAAAGCGACGAAACTTATTGCTCTCGTCAGTCACTCCGTCACTTTGTTACTTGACACTTTTCTTGATTTAATATTCTGTAAGAGTAACGACTGTAGGACGACGAGGACAACTGGCTTGGCGAATGTACGTGTAAATTATTCAAAAAATCACAATATCTTACACAAGGTAGTAACAACGATAATCGTATGAGAGGTAAAAAGGTACGTACTAACGCGCAACTATTTTCCCCACTCACTTCTACTCTTCCACTGCACTACTAGTAAACTAACTCGCACGACTTTTTATTGTATGAAAGAAATACTAGCTTAGAATACGAAATGAACGTAGATTGTGGATATCGGAGTAGGCGAAATGTGTTGCTCCTCCACCACGTCTCTTATCTAAAATACTCTTTTAACACTTACTTAATTCCCTCAAATAAGAACATTAAAGAAGGAGCTTAGAAATAAACGAATCTCGCTGGAGGAAAGGTAAAAGCGTCCAGTTTTACTTTTTTAGTTTAAACTTGCAACTTAATAAAATACGTAAAGTCGGCTAATATATTTGGTATGCATGGCAAATACAACTGATTATTCATTATTGTGTTCGTAGGGGGATAGGCTCAGGGAGTGCGCTTTATAATATATAAAAAAGACCTCGGGAAACATTAAGTCGTCTTAGGAGAAAGACGAGACGACTCTGCCTCTGCCTTCAGTTTTCGCTGGTTTCAGGCGGTTTCCAAATATCTTATAAAATATTTATGCACAAAATGGATGTTATGTACTTTTATAGGAATGTATTTTCTGCTTTAATGCCTCCTTTTTATATTCTCTTATTTTCTTTCAAAATGCGACAAACCCTTCTACATCACCACCTTGCTGTTTTAATCCCCTCGTAATAACGAAACTGGTCTGTTGCCGGAGGAAGGAGAAACCTGAGAGGGAATGGGGAAAGTTCCACTCTGCTCACTTGAATTTCTTGCTGGATACCTAAAATCCATTAAACACCTGTTTTCACTTTCCCTTTTTGGTTTCGTTTTCCTTGGTTTCGAGTATCCAGAGTAGAAAATGAGTTTTTACTTTCCCCTCTCTTTTGTCATAATAACGAACCTGCAACTCTATACGAACCATGCCTGGCAGGCGTTGCTCCTAGTGCTTCACTCCATCTAATTCCTCTTTTTCTTTCCTCCAGACAGAACCATTTCCTTTCCAATAAGTAAACAAGTTCTTTCAATTAGAACGATTTGCACAAACTTTTCATCGCGCCATCAACGCTCCTTAATTCTTTCTCGAATTGTATTATATACACTTTATTTATTGAAAGGTAAGAGACGATTTGCATTTGCAAATCTGACGTAGAATCTGCTCAACAGTGACAAAACAGCCACTCAGTGAACACTGTTCACAATATAAATACAAAAGTGCACGAAAAGCGAGCTGAATAAAATTACTGATGCTGAGATTATTTAGCAGTTGACTGACATCGTGCCTACAGCGATTGTATTCTAAATGAATGAACAAATAACGGAGCGTACAAAATTAACACGGTGAAGCGCGTCTCTTTTCTGGAGAAAGAATGTGAGTGGAGGAGTCAAAATGCTGTTGGCACTCTTCCCTTCCTCCCTTCATCCTCGACAGGAAGGGAACGTTATAATGTAGCGAAGCATCCCCTCCAACCAATAGGTGAGCTTCTTGTTTTTCTTGTTTCGTAAACAAGAAAATCAATAAAAACAAAAAGTATGCAAATAAGTGCTCTAAGAAGCAGTACTAAGAAATATTCTAGTTTCCCCTTTCTAATCCCTTTCTTTATCCCTTCGTCGTGGTACAAAATAAGAAAAAAATATATCACAATATTGCTCATGGATTCGTTTGTTTCGGTATTCCACTCATTCATTCAGTCAGTCAGTCAGCCATTCATTCCTTCTCTGTCAGTCACATAACCAGTCAGCCAGTCATCGCTTATCATTAGCAGACACGTCGACTGATGTGAGTGACTGAGAAGGTACGAAGAAGCTTTTTTAATTTGCGTACTTCTGTTCTTGCTAAAGAGAACAAATTAAATACTTCTGTCTGAAAGCACGATAGAAACAATTTTGATTCGAACAAACTCATCTCTATATGCATAACAATAAACGTTACGATATGATATTACGATACAGATGAGAAAGAGAACACAGTTATAGGTTATATCAACCCTGTGCAAGCAGTCGTGCCGTAAAAATTGAAGTAAAAATACCCTTGTCATTCTGCGACTTACTTTTTACGATGGTATAAGCAATGCTGCTTATGTACAAGCCCCGCATTTACTGCTGACGAAAATAATGGCAGGGGAAAAAGTAGACGTAATGCAGCGTGATTTCGATCTTTCTGGTGCAAAAGAGATTTCGCTGAGAAAAACAACTTCCTCTCCTTGGTCTCATGCACTTAGTTTTAACAAAACTAGGTAAAGTTCTCTATGGTCAGTCCTTTTTCCTTTTAAAAAACAATGGTGTATACAACCAGAGAAAATGAGTTCGAAAAGAAAGGGATAAAAACGTTACAAAAACGAGGCAAATTCATTGATTCAGAAAAAAGAAGACGCAGCCAAAAAAAAACGAAAAAACCAGTAAAATAAATACACAGAGTTTTACCCAAAAAATCCTGCCTATAAAAACTGTATAGAGAGACACGCGTGTAAAAGCAGAATTGAGCTCCGAAAACAACGTAAGGACAGATAAACTTGTTTTGTTAAGTAACTGAGCACGACATGACAACAACGTCATTCAACGATTTCGTACCTATCATAATACGGGGATCTATTCGAAATACAATACAGTACAAGAAGAAGAAAAATAAGTATTGACAGGGAAGTAAATCCCTCATCTCCACTCGGTTGTCCTTCTCTTTAAAAAATGTCTAGGCATCCAACCAAACTGCCAGCGAGCCAACAATTTTTCTTCTCTGCTCTGACTGGGGAGACGGAAAGCGATTTTTAAATAAATTTTTGAGGACTTCACTTCAAAGAACCTTTTTACTACTCTTCAGTTACTACATAACCCACGCGAAATAGTAAAATAAAATTATATAAATGTGATATTTATAAACAATCCTATACCATAAAACAACATGGCAACAACAAGTTTTTATACTTTTGTGAAAAAGCTTCACTCACTCTCGGCTCAGCAACATCAAATGCATTCCTCCAATTCTCCACTGAGTGGAAGAAAAAGACTAAAAAAAATAAACAGTATTCTGTATTTTCACCAACTTCATCTCAGTGTAAGTTGGACTTAACATAAAAGTAATCACACGAACGAAATGATACGAAATGAAAATGATGAGAGATCAATGACCCAGTCTGAGTAATATATAGTATAAGTAAGTGGTTGTGGGATAAGTAGTTGTGGCGATTTTGATGTAGTTATTCAATTCAATTCACCACAGTCCACTAATACCAGTACTAAAACATTGTACCATCATGATCGTCTTCACTGCCACTCAAACTCAACCACCAGTGACTACGGGCTAAAAAAACATTATTCAGGATTTACACTTACAATCGCCCTCGTCCTCATCATCAAACTATAAAACAGACGCTCAGACAATGCATTATCTTCATATCAAAATGTATTACAACATCACAACAAAAACCGTGAAGAGAGAAAATAAGGAAGACAGAGATGAAAGAAGAAACATTTATTGTGTGCCTGTGTGTGCATTCTATTAAATGTAATAATAATAATATGCAATAACAATAATAATAAAAGTTCAGCAAATGAAAAAAGTGGACGTAATGGTCACCGTCATACATTATTAAGTGTTATACGTTGCAATTTTTTATACCAAGCACTACATTTTTTTCTATGCTACACAGATTTTGCTCTGCTTTTCTACACTGATTTTCTTCAATTTCCGACCGAGTGTTCCACATGTGAGTTTAGCGAAGATCCATTATCTTCATTAAACCTGTGCACCAAAGCGGTGGGCATAATAATCGGTAAAACACTGTCAGTGTGAACACACATAACTATAACTAATCACAGTCGCAGGGTAGCCAACACAATGTTTGTTATAACTTTTCCCTCTGAGAAAGAACCAGCAGTGACTGTTTCAAAGTGCAAAATGAGGAAACATATTTCTCTTATGAAGTCCAATGAATTTTCTGCCAAAAGCATGTGTAATAGCATATCATCTTCATCAGCCATCATCAATCACTCAGTCTTCATCCACTCTTTTCCTATCAATAATCGTGTAATTTGAAAGCAGACTTGCCAGATAAGAGCGTCTGATCTAATCAAAAGTGCAAGGGGTTCTCAAGAAATCGCATGAAAATGTGAACAGGTACGTACCATTTGACTCTATGTACTAACAAAACTGCACAAGCACGGCGTTTTGTTAAGTGCATCTCTCGAAAAAGCTCTCAAAATCTTGGCTGCCTTCAACCCAAACTTAAACAAAGCCAGCTCACACGAATAGTACGTTCGTTGCGAAAACAATTTATGTTCACGTATGTACCATTTAATGCTTTGTTTACAGGGTTGATAACAACATTTGAATATTGGATTTGGAAAACTATGCACTCAAGAGTCGGCTAAAAATTATGTAGGCATTCCTTCAACAACTCTAGTAAAAGCAGTGAGCTTAAATGCTTCTAAACAGTTGATTCTTTTCACTGAATTCAATAGATTTACACCCTTCAGAGAACGGTTACCTCACATTGCATTGCACAAGCGATGGTTGGATGACTTGAAGAGAAAACCATCGTACTGGCCCGCACCACATGCCTTTAATTTCAGTCTCTCGGAGTTGAACCGAGCCCATGCATTATTTCTCTCTTCTGTGTTCCCTTACACATTTTTACTATAATTTTATGCGTTGAGTTCAATTACTAGCGTTTCATAGACAGGCGAATGTGTGCAAAGTTTCATTTCATTTCATTCATAAAGTATTCGATTCGTACATGATATTCGATTACAAATTACACCAATTTCCTACTGTAGCTTTTTCAGACACTTATTTGCAAGAATGGTGTAATACACATTTACGAGTACAAACGAAATGGCAACAACCTGTTTTATGCTTCCCCATACCCCACACACAATCTTTGTTCTAAAAGTAAATTTCAACTTTTAACTGAAATGTCTAGTGTTTGTAATGGGGTGCTAAAAGAAACACAAATTAAGTCCCGTGCAGCAGCAAAAAAAGGTAACAGAGATATGCCAAGGGAATGATGTGATGATGATGAATGAAGATTCATTCAGAAGGAAGAGAAGTGTGCAGATCTACTCAATTATTATTGCGTGATTTTTCAAGTCGAAGATGATGCATCAAAAGCAAGCGCTACCACCCTTTTCATGAAGCCTCAAAATAAATTGTTAGAGTTCCCTGTGCCAACCGCATTAATTATTGTTGCTACGCGACAGCGATGCGCAGTTGCATTTGCAGAAGTGCATTACATGTGTTTTGAATCAGTGCGTGAGATTTTGACTACTACGTACGCTACATTTACGCTAACGAAGTGTACAAGGAACATACTGTACATCGTGTAATTCTCCAACATTTTTTCATGATTTGCCTCTGCCTCAAATAATGAATGCAATCTCTTTGATTATAATTATAATTGTAAGGTTCGGTTCGATACATGGATCCCTTATTTAAATTAAGTGGTAATATACAATTAGTGGATGGTAAGAGTATGCGTGCATGTCAAGACATGATGTGAATTTAGAGTAAAAATGAATACAAAAGGGTTAGCAGCAAACCAGACAACCAGAAAAACGCAACGAAAGCTTACAATAAACATTTAGTGGTTTCCACCTTTAATCACAGAGCGAACACAAATGTGAAATTACGTTGCTGCCGAAGTACACTAACATTTGTGTGAAATCATCACATCGAATTGTTTCTGATATTTATCATTGTCGGTAATTGGTATTTCCAAGAAAAAATAGTCGATAGAATATTTTACATAGGTACCTTTAAAACCTCATTCAGATATATTCAATAAAGAACCGAAATGTACTTCGTAGCCTTTGTACATACTTATTACCAGTTTCGTGAAAGATCATTTCTTTCCACTGATTTAATTCAAGATCAAGAGCAACGATTCTTCAATTACTTATTGCTTAGGTTGAGAATGTAAAAATATTCAATGTAATATTAATGTTAGGTTAATAAAAATAAACGGAATGTTTTAATAAACTGCTGATGTTTTGAAGAAGGAATTCATTAATTTTCTTCTGTCTGTAGTTATAAGATACGGTACCTACACTTTCTCATTACAAGGGACGGGGCTTGTACCATTTGTAATAATTATCAAGTGAATAATTTCGTTCAAAGTACTTCCTTTTTATTAGCCGAGATATACCGATGCCCATAAATTGCACATCTTACATTAAAGTTATAACAACCGTAACACGCAAGACAATACAGACAACTTGATTAATTTTATTTTACATCCTCTTTTCGATAAAACTTAAATAGATAGATCCCACATATAACACTACTCCCTATTGTTATATCATCGTTCTTAATCACGATTGGTATACCTATAAACTTTGGTGTTGCACAACTTTCACATTTTTCATTTCAAAAATATCAACTTCTAATGAATATATAATGAAAGGAGAAGTGGAGGCGAAATTGTTTAAATAACTGGCTGACGACCGACGTGCGTGGTCAATCCCTCATGAAAGAAATATGTAACGCTACTGGTTACTACCTGTCTAATGACATGCATATATCAAGTTAATAGTGTAATAATAAAAATGATCTCATTGTATGATTTATGTATGTATGCACGTACATTGGAATCTCACCATCTTAATATTATGCAGATGAGCGATTGAATTTCTTTTCATTTCATAAAAAGAAATTAAAAATCGTAACGCTACGGAAAGCATTTAAAATGTAATAGATCTATAATAATGTTACTGCGTCTTGCACCACCTAAACGTCATGATAAATGGTTATTATTATGTGTCTATCTATGCTCTCGTACCTGTTTTTCTAGAAAAGAAAATAATGCAGGCACTAAATGCCATATGTAATAGCTAAAACAAACCAAGTGAGACTTCAATTTTATATTCAGTGTTTTCAATCTGCCTTTTCCTAATAGTAAAAATGTTTATAGATAGGTAACATTACACATAGCATCCTACGCAGTGAGTGAGTGTGCTAAATTTTTGAAAATAAATAAATTTGGTGAGCCCACTAAAATATTCGTTGTGTGGAGGGAAGTAAAAGTAATAAATAAATATTAACTCAAAGAAAATTGGCCATCAAATAAGTTATGACTGAGTTCATTGCATATAAAAAACGAGCTTCGTCGAAACGTTTACACCAAACTTTCTTGTGTTCCCCTACAAAAAATAATAATAACACGATCAATTTCAAGCTAAATGACAGTCGAACACAGGCGGATCCGAAAATAAACAGTGATCTATTAGTTGAAAATTTTCCACAAGCCAGCAAAAAAATAAATGGCTGCATTTTACTTTTCAGGGAAAGAAAACATCATTAAAAGAGTGCAACGTTCGTTTTTGGAGATTTACATGTGCCTCTGCTGATTCTCATGGTTAGAGAACGTTCTTGATCATCTTTTCTGTCGATCAATTTCCTTCCTTTCACAACTCAAGATGCTTGTCCGACGTACGCAAATTGGCAGAAACATGAAAATACACGTCCTGCCAGTCGAATATTACGGAGCCTTCGCCGCATCTCTACATTACTCTTTACCTGCTCATATCGAGGCAACCACTAAACCGTTTTTTCGGTTGAAATATTCACTGATGCATCATCTTGATCATATCATTTCGACTTCAATCATTTTAAGGAGCACTTCGAATGTCAATGGAGCTCTTGTAACGCTCCATATCAATGACTATTTTCCACGTACCTCTTTCCATCAGAGATGGAATTATTGTAAAGTCAAATTTGACGTTCTCTTATAGCTTTGTAACGCGAAAGCGAAATAATATCAGTCCGTTTTTTCCTCTCTCTCCCGCACGATTTACGAGATGAGCGGAGAACTGTAATTCGCGGTGTTTATTTGCGTGTGCCTTTATTTTATGTAAATGTGAGGCTCTGCTATTTATTACGGAGAGAAGCCACTAAAGTTACGGTTAAATCCCAATAACAATTTTCTTTCAAATTATTGAAACTCTGAACTGTTCAAATACACATTCAGTAAATGCTGTATTGTATTCTATAATAAATGTATGCCCGTTGCCTATACATTATGATTTAAGCTTACATAAAAAGAACTATGATTTAGAAGCTCACACAACAACAAAAAATCTTTGAAAGAAATGTGATTTTTTTAGCGATATGAAGTCCTACGACGGATGGACGAATATACGTGGTTTGTAGGAAGGAAGGTAATTATATTATAATTTTACATTGTTACGTTACGCTGATCATCGTTAATTGAGTGAGTGTCCATTCAGAGCAGACGAGAGAGTCTACTCCTGAGCACAATGGGATTTTGTGTAGTTCGTGAAATGGACTCAAGTCAAACTCAACCAGCTCAATTCACAAGCTACGTTTTTTCTGGCATTATTGCGTCAAGCTGTCAACGTTCAATTAGAAGATAATAAAAAACCGCAAACTCATCATCGTGAAGAATACAAAGCATGCATGAGTGGAGCTAAGTGTGTAGTAACCTGATTGCTTCATTCAATTTTTTGGGGCGAAGGGAAGAAAGTATCGAATGACTGTGTACTGACAAATCTACTCACCGAACAATTCTTTCAGTTTACAGCTTTTTATATAGCTATTCAATTTCAATGTCATGGCTCTGTGAAGCTGCTAACAATGCGATGTAAAACCTCAGTAATTACTATGTCAGCTTCCAATTTCTACTATACAGCAATATACACACTAACAAAATATAGTAGCTAGTAGCTTCCACGAGAAAAATGCGTTTGTCATCAAAATATTATTACTTAACAGTGTCAATAAAGCAACTAGGCCGACTTCCATATTTTTTACCAGCTGCTGACTTTTTGATCTCTCAATTCTAAAGCAGCCTTATAAAAAGCACAATCCATGTCATATGTGTAATGTAATAACTAAAGTAAGTTATTTTTATATTTTCATTAGTGAAAGGCGATTTCTGTGTAACTTTCTCCAGCAGGAATGCAATATAAGCAAACCGGTGTCCGGAAGCTTTTCGTTTTCCTCCTTTAAGTAAAGTCATATTTTCACTGGTATATCCCCTTTATACAGGGGGTAACATCAGATCATTTGAACTAAGTATTATGTTATGTTATCGAATGGCGCAGAAAATATTCCATCGTCTTTAATCATACAAACAAATATTGGAGTCTACATTTCACTCTCCACTTCTTGCAGTAGGATGATGATGCATCCAAGTGTAAAAAAGACGAAATGAGAACACAGAACAATCTGTTTTCGGATGATCTACCGAGAAAACAGATGTTGCTTTCATATTCAGACTCATGTCAGCGTCTGGGACGATGGTGATGTTAGTGCTTTAACTTGAAGTCATCCATGGTTTTGCTTTTTTCGACTACTCCAAGATTGACGATGATGAACAAGCAAAAAACGACAAACACCATTTCATCGCGAATAAAATGAAATATCATAGAATGTGATGTCTAAGAAACAGATTCGGAACAAAAGGCGAATTCAAAAGTACTCACAAGAACTGTTGTCGACTTTCCAAACCCGCATAAAGCAGCGAATAAAGCAAAATGAAAATTTTGAAGGAAAAAAATTCTTTTACGTTACCGCCGCCACCCTTTCTGATAAATTGAACAATCATTTCTATCGACAATCATTCATGCTTTTGAAACTAGATGCATGCTCAATTCCTTCTCCCCGGCTGCTCATCTCCAACAACATCCTTTCAGCAATATTGCGCCTCAGTAAATATTTCGTTGGTATAAGTTGTTTCAGCAAAGCGTATCATCATCGAGTATACTTACATAACTTAAAATCGCGAGACAGAATTAAGATGTTTAATTTATAGCCTTTTTCAATGCATTCACGAAAAAATTTCAAAGCTAATAATAATAAACATTGGCTATGCATCGCATCGAAAATAAATATTTCTTGAAGAATGTTCCACTTGAAAATTTCAAGTTGAAATGAAAAAAGTAGGGAGGAAAGATGAGACGAGAAGCGTAAGTATTTTTTTCTATGTACACGGTGCACCCACCCGACCAATAAAAACTCAAAATCTCTGCCAAGTCTTTTTATCAACAAACTTGTTGAAAAACTTTAAGGTACAGCTCGACATTAATATATTGGTATTTTGTTCAATCTTAAATCATCAATGAAGATTGAAGATACCGTAATTTTTATATTGTTCCAACGTTGGAAGAAAGTAGGACTTTGCAAATCCATCATTATTGGGAATAAACACACCTTCAAAGTTACTTGAAACGAACTCCTTTGAAAACCAATGCATAAAGGAAACTACATAGACACAGGTAAGACATCATAATAGGTACAAACACGACCGCAGCTTTAAAGGTTTCGTTTCAAGTTTATTCTCACAAAATCACAATTTAGTTATTTAGTCCATTGTATTTACCTATTTTATCACAGTAGAACGTTTTCATTTGCATCTGATCATTAGAGCAGATATTGTCCTGAATGTAGAAACACTTCTCTGTTCCATTTGTAACGTACGTGCATACAATTTTTATCAATATCTCGATCTCATTTTTCCACAATAAGCATTCAATTCAATCTCGTCTTGCATCAACACCCAGTCACTCATTTTTCTTCCTTTACTAAAGCCATGTCAAAACTTGAGATTCCTATCTAAGTATACCTGTTACCTACTAATCATCACCTTCAAAATCGACGCCAATTGTACGCATACTCAGCACAAAAGTTCAGCACTTCTTTCGGTGAGTCATCCCTTCATTGGACTCTTACTGAATCTATCATTTCATCAGCAAACGTGGTGCCAACAAGGCTCCTTGAAACTTCTTCTTTTCTGCTTTGCATATTAGAAACTTCTACAAGAAGAATACCAGAGGGAGTCATTACAACCATGGATTCACAAAAAGTGTCGTAAAAAGTGAAATAAAAAAATCTCTTTTTCTTTCACTGCTTCTTCTCTGAGTGAATGTAGATTCCGTTTCTGCTACGAATCTGTAATTCGAAGGCAAAGAAAGAACCTAACAAACTTCTGGTGATGATGATGCCGCATGGAGAAGAATAAAAAGGCAAACTGGTAGCAGTAATGATGTGGTGTAATGTTGTATAATAATCAGAATTGGATTTGGAATATTACAGAAAAATCGCTGCTGAACTGAAACATCGGCAGATAGTCATAAATTTATTATTGTATCGACGGAGAGAAAGAAAAAACAGAGTATCGTCCTAATTACATGTCTGGAGAATGATGATGAAGCTGCAGGATGGAATGGAATGGATCGAATCAAATATTTTGAATTTTGATGATGTTGTCGAAAAATGAACTCATGAACTTCGACTTGCCTACAATTTATTTATCATAGGAGTATAAGCACATATAAGTAAAATCTGCAGATATTTAAATATTTTTTACTGAAAAAATGAATATGACTTGGATGAATGCAAAAGTGAATTTTCAGCTTTCAGCTTCATATTCGTCTTCTGAAGCAATTTCTGCAATGCCTGCGTCTTCCTTTGATAACAGGTTTTGCTTGCGTGCTAGTATTTTGATATATTCTTACTTTTAAAGCTCGTCTCCTTTGATACGATGATACTTCAATTCAAATGGAAAATGATTGTGCCTGCACTGCAGCAATGTGGTAGTTTGTTGGTGTTAGCAACAACGAGTAACATATTATGCAAAAGAATTTGATTGAATGGATGGATAATGGAAGAAGATCATCCAAGCAAAAATGTCACGAAAAAGGAATTATTACTTCGGTCCCACAAAACTCATAAAACCAGCATGTAGGAATACAGCATAGTTTAACTTGCTTGAAAGTAAAATTGCCTGCCGTCCCAAATCAAATAATATCTTGGCTTCACAGCAGTAGCAAGAACTCGGTACGTTTACAAGTTGGCTAATATCAATAAAATAAGTTTTTTTGAAAGAATCTTTTTCTTTCCAATGGATATATAAGTTCAGTTCGACAAGCCTGGTTATGTGTTTCTGCGAGAGTGCATGTGAAATTGGAAATTCTCCTGTGTCACCAGTCACCACACCATACCACGCATCCAAGAGTCACATCTGCTCTTAGAGTTAGGAAACTTTGTTTCTCTATCTTTTCGCGAACACACTCGCCAAGGTACATACGTGGTAAATTTGTATCAAAAGTATTTTCATTTTCCCTTTAACCAATTCAGCAGAGTATCAGCATCGTAAATGCTTTTTTATAAACAATAATAAAATTAAAGAAGGGATTTCTCCGAAACGTCATTGGAAAAGCAATTGGTAAAAGTAAGAAAAAGTGACATGGCATGGTGTGGCGTTAGAAGTTGAAATCAAATCGCTAAATGCAGCATGCATGGATGCATGACATATTTATGTTTATCATCATCGTCACGTCGCATTCCATCAAAATGTTGGAATGAAATGTTGTAGGTTGAGTTGACACGATTTGCAATATTTTCCACACGTTTCACCTCTACTAAAATACTAACGTTCCTTCATGCTTTTTACATTTTACTTCTCAAACTTCCAAACTCGTCTTCTGATACTCATTTTGAGAGCACTTCAAGAAAGAACCCCACCGTTTTATGATGACTTTCTTTTCATTTGCAGCGTATATTTCGGCACACTAAAGTTAATTGTACTCATTTAGTGACTGGAGAGAGAGCGTGGTTTTCCGGTTTCTACTACGAACCTGAACTAAAGTGAAAATCTAGACGGGAGAAGTTTTCCCGAAGCCGGCGTAAAAAATCGTACGCAGTTTACGACTGTACGACAACTTCCTAAAAGCTAAAACTTCCAGGTTCCATTTTGAGCACTTATAATATTCTAATTTATTAGTTTAGCCTCCATTGTGTTGCCTTGTATGCTTTACGACACAGCTAAAAAGCTGACATTTTTACTACACTGTTGTGTGCTCACCTTCAGTGAAGTCTTTCAAGCCAAAGTAAAATCTAAAGCCATGGACCGAACAGAGTTACTCACAGAACAGTGTATTACCGTTTGAATGCACATAACTTACAACGAACCTTGTACTAGCCTGTTAGAGAGCAATTAGCCAAAGCATAATTATTTCTAGCACATATAGTTATATAGTTTAAGAGTGGCCAAGTTCAAACCGCATTACTTATTACCAACCCTTTAACTTTCCTTCCTTCCATTTATTTTAGTCAAAGTAGAGTGCATCGCGTTTTTCTTCCACGAGTATGAACTTAGCGTGTATTCAACCTTTTTTTAGAAATTATACAAATTACAAACCTAAATAAATGTACCAACCATAGTATGTAACAATGCATGCATGAAACTTTACCTCCGTACTCTATGAATTTGTCATGAGCAGCAGCTTCTATAATTCCTGTACAACGACGGTTTTTATAAAAAAAAACTCTCAAGAAATTATAGCCATTCATTTCGCAGACTAATAGAGAAAATGCATTTGAAAGTACTTTCCGTTCTGACATTATTAATGTGTAGTAATGTGGATAGGACATTACAATGAAATAAATACTTGAAAAGGACACAACACGGAATGCAAATCTTAATTCCGTTTTAATAATGCTGAAAATGCACATCGCTGTTCAACGGTATTGCATGGCCGTCTAGTCTCGTCTCTCTGGCCTCAGTTTCTATTTAATTACTGATGTAATGCCTGACGAGAGGAAGAACAGTTAGAGGGGAAAAAGAAATATTTACTTCAATTACTTCGTTCTAAAAATAACACTGACAATAAATAACTCGACGAACATAGCAGATCGATTTTTAGCAAATAAAAAGAAAAGAAATGTCATCCGTCTACTAATTTATAAGTGTGCGTGGTATTTGGTATTGTATTATGCATTAAATTGGCAGGGATGTGGACAGATGTTAATTATCATATCACGCTATTGTGTTTTGTGTATTCTTAAAAATTTCATGAGCTACCTTTCCCGACTTCCTTTCCACCACTGTCCTAGTATTAATAAGCTTAAGCTTTGTTATATAAAGGATGTTGTTGTAGAATGTCAGACATATTATTGCCATGCATGAATGACAGCTGCTGACGGCCGACATAACACACACAAAAATTCACACCTGGATAGAAGAGATGGTAGAACATAGAAAGTACAACTAAATTCGTCGTCGTTACATTGGATAAAGCAATGAGAAGCAATAAAACTGAGTTAATAAATTGGAACTTTCAAAAAGTTAGTCAATTATGAAGTTGTTATTGTACCATATTGTACCAAATGTTTACCTAACAGTTATTTAATGAAGAAGGCCGAATTGCGAAGAATTGCCTCACTACAAATATCCCACACAAGGAATCTTTTCTACGGTCATGATTTTCGTTTCGTATTTATGTTGAACAATGCGGAACCAAAAACAGTTACATAATGGCGGACGACATTCTCTGCCGCACATTGAGCTCAATTAAATTGTATGCCCATTCTTTTATTCTCGACCATTTCAATGAATTCAATCAAACATTGTAGCTCATCGATTTGCAATCCGCATTTAGCAATTAATTTATTTGTGCTCAAGTACCATATACTCTTATTTTGTGCAGAAATCCCCATCGCTGCATACTCGTATAAAAATATTTTTTAAATAGCGACAGAAATAATTTATAAGATTCTTACTGTTTCCACTTTGTAAACAAGTAACTACATAAGGTAAGGGTCGGGTATCCGTGGATAAAAAAACCAAAGAGGGGGGTCTTTGTTATTTATCCACGGATACCCGACCTCGACTACTGATTAGTCGGGGTCGGGTATCCGTGGATAAAAAAGCAAAGAGGGGGGTCTTTTGTATTATCTGCCAAGAATAAAAAATCCTTTCAAAGCAAAACCAA
>VYYJ01001579.1:0-29102 GCA_021029165.1 Cyphoderus albinus | reverse complement strand
AATAAAAGATCCAACCGCTACAAGATTTATGCAGCCAATCTTGAAGAAAGTGTAATTCAATGTCAACTTCTTCAAAATACTCAGTTGGGTCAAGGTGATCAACAGAGTTCTGTGCATTGGATGGGCACTAACCATTGGCCGCGGAATGACTTTTAAAGTGGATTTGAAATTGGGTATCAAATAACAGTGACTACATACACAACCTCTGCCAAAAAGTTGGTATGAAACCTCTACGTTACTGTTACACACAGTTGTACGACTTGTACATGATAAACGGAACAATAATATAGAGGAGGAAGTTCCTGTTTAAAATGTGAATTTGAATTTACTTATAAGCAAATATGAAGATCATACTTACTCAACTTACTTAAAATGGTTAATTATCGTAAATTGTTTATGAATTTTAGATGTGTTACCCAGAACAAGGAATAAAGTAGAACGATATAGAATCACATCTCACTCGTTGAGCAATGTCCGTACACAATCTCTGTCCTACACAATCCATTTCATAAAACAAATCTCCAACTAGTAATACTAATGCCTCATTATGTATTATGTCGAAGCTTGTAAATAAAATCCACCAATAGATTTAAATTCAAGGCTAACCATTAGTTGTTAATTTTCCATTGTTATAAATTTAGTTCATTGCCTTAGCTAAGCAGGTGCGACTATGAAGAAAGCTGCTGACTATTTCAATATTCAAGACGAAAGGGAAAATATTCCGGTATTTCAACTCCTTATATTAAAGACATTATGCATAGAATTGTGTACTAAAGAGGTAATAAATATATTACGTACGTTCTTTGTGGGTTCACTATTCTAAAATGACAATAGGACCAGTCGGAAATGCGTGAACGTTGGTATTAACTTTGGGAGCTTCCTCATAAACCTACATACCATCAAACATTAAAAACACAATTCAAAAAAGATAACAGAATAGCAGGGAGTGAAAAGTTAAATGAGCCTAGACGGTTCAAACACCAACAAATTTCTTCCTCAAATGTGAGCTTCATTATGTAATACTCTTTTAGTGCTTTTTCCGACGTCTTCATTCACAACAATAGAGCCAAACTGAAAAGAAGTACACAAACGATGAGAGTTTCAATAGTAAGAGAGAAAATGAAGTACAGCTTCAGCTTTGCTAAAATGGAGTAACAAAAATTGAAATGCGCTCTTTTTAACACGTTTGTTTTATAAATTCCGACTCATGCATGTAACCAAAACGTCTTGCACAACTGCAATTGTTTTTACTCTTGCGGCTTTTGTTCATCACACCGACTGTGCCTTTGGATTTACACCCTTTCCTCCGGCACTGGCACGTCATTTCGTAGTAAAAATAACTCGAGGGCTATAATGCTATATAAATCACCACAAAACTAACGAATCTATATTGCACAAATGCTCCCACGTCAGCTTGGTAATTCGGCATAAGATAAATTGAAAAGTTTCCTTTTTTTGGAAATGCATACAGAAATAGTTCAATAATAATTGTAATTTATCACTTTCCTTCTAAAAACGTCAGTTTGGGTAATTGGAATAAAAACTTACCGCATCGAAACATTTTAAAAAGTTTCTTTCTTGTACAAAAATGGCACATTAAAGTTGTTTTTAGGAATTGAACATGAACACAGTTGACTAATAGAAAATTGTGCGGGTGTCAAAAATGCCACCTTTTAATGAAATTAGATATTCAATGCCTATTTGTAGACAATGCATACTTACAGTTATATAGCTAACACCCTGACACGACCCACTTCAACTTTACATGTTTCACTTTTTCTTCCAATGTAGAAATCGAAAACGATGTAATGCATTTTTCTCTAAGCCATAATATTTTAAAAGTTGAGAAGTATGACGTTGTTGATTCGTGGTGGAGGTTGTGTGTTGTATTGATTGCCTAATTAGATTTTGTGTATAGTAAAAGATAAATATGCTTTCACGTCCCAGCGCATAAAAAACTTCTCTCTTACAATAGTAATAGTAATCGCAAGGAGAAAAGTAATGTTCATTCGAAGTGCATGCCTGACCCAGTTAATGATTTCATCAAAATAATGTCTTGTCCCGATGACCACTGACACTGGCTTTAAAATTGAAACTGTGATTGAGTGGGACTTTTTCTTATTACGAATGAAATAAAATTAAGAGAGGAAAGGACGAAATGGTCAGATTATAAAGTAATAAGTGTTCGTGATAGGATGCACCACCGGGAATCGTTGGTGCTGAGGTAAAAAAGTAGAATGAGTGACTAATGTAAAATGTGAACATTGCACTTTGAAACCCCAACGAAAGAGAAAAAAAGTGCTAGCAATCAGATTTATTTATTCAAAGTGATAACTGCCTGCTTACTTCTTGTGTACTCTTAGTTGATCAGGTTTGAAAAGAACATTAATCAATAACCACAATAATGTGGTATTGTTCAAATTCATCTTGTTTGCAAATTCATACCTGTCAACATTCGTGAATGTGAATATCTATTCGTTTTGCAATTTTTTCGCAACAGAAATCGCAGACTGTACAAACCAATTGATGGTGAGCTAAAACTGAAACTAAAGAGTGAAATAAAATATTATTTATCCATTCAAGTCTTAAATGAAAACTAATCGCGAAAACGCCAAAAAATCATGGGTTATTCGACACGAGCGCAAACTAGAGTGAAAGAAGAAAGCTTTTTTTGTGAATTTTACTATGTTTGTTATATCAGCAGGCGATCTCTTCTTGTTCGTTTTCGTTCTCTTTTAGAACACGAGCTTTTGTAAACAAAAACAAAGAAAAAGATTAGATTAATGCGAATGTCTTTCTACAACTCTGACAATCTATTTATTTATAAATTTAATATTATGCAAATCGATCTAAATGGCCCCCGTTGAGATGTAATTGGAAAATGCAGGTTGTTCGGCAGAAACACACGTGACTGACACGTACGCAATAGAGAAAAAACAAGCAATATTTCTTGGCTCAGTCTTTCCGAACTCTCAGTTCACCTGCACTCAATCATCTGTCATGATTTTCTTGTTCGCTATGAATAAATCAGAACATTTTAATGTGGCACGCATTTCACCGACTTCTTTTTGTATGCCCAAAAGTACCTGACACCCGACCGCACTGTGTAAGCGCTTTGAAGTAGGGTCTTTTCACATTCCAACCAATGAACCAATGCAATAAGTCACACAATGAATGACATTATTCATTAAAGTAAAGCTGCATCTATTTTACAATTAAGGCAATGTGTAACTGATAAGGGTTAACTATTCTCAAAAATACTGTAATTGCGGTTGTGTTCACTTCGGGAAGTCCTATGCATCACATAAAAATATATCAGCATCAGGACAGCGTAACATTTATTGTGTGATGATTGCTTATTGCTCCAAGGAATTCAATGTAAAAATGCCAGACAGGTGTGTGCTTTATGATTACACATAATAATAAAAACCTTTTTTCATATTGCGAAAATAAAAATAAATGTTGTAGCAAGGATTTACATGTTTGTAAAAAAATATACATTAGTCACAGTCAATATTGGCTAAATAGGTACACCGGTATCCTCTACGACAATATTGTTATTATTAAGCACGTCGCATGTGCCGATAATTTTCAAAAGGGAAATCAGGCAAAAGTTCAATTGGCAAATAGCTAAGACGGGTCATTTAGTTTGGCCTGTTGCGCAGGTAGTGTGGTTTCTGTATTGAATTACCTGCATCGAACATCTTAAGTATGGCAATAAACAACTTCCATCTGCCCATAGTTAGCAAAAAAATTATTAGACATTAAAATTTTGCCCAATTAAATTTGGGATTCGGATACACGCTGTCACAACATGCAACAAGACAGATCCAAAGGAAATGCTGTGCGATGCTGTAAAATCACTTTTTCGGAACGCGTTGCAATGTTGTATTTCTACTTTAAGCAGCAGGCAGCAGAACGTGATCATGAGTCAACGAACATGACCTGGTCTGTTCAAATTCAAAGTAGAGGGTATTTTCAGAGACAAATGAATGGATGATCATGATCACAACAGACTCATAAGTCACGGTTTTAAACTCGTACTCCTTTGCATTAATTTTTTACTGTGGTCTTCTAGTGTTTGACAGATATGGATATTTTGAATGTAAAAACTTAACAAAGGATTTTGAATAAACTTCACATCATCTTAAGAAATCAGCTTTTCTACGATTTTACAGCATAAGCCAGGCACACACTTCAAAGGCCTTACCCCGTTATATGTATGACTACACGATGAGCATTAATATTCAAATATTTTTACAGCCTTAAAAATTTGACGGTCCATGACATTAATAGGATTCGCTCCGTTTTCATCTAAAAGTAAACAAACGAAAATTGTGTTTGTAGGTTCTTTGTCATCGGTTTAAAGGAGAACAAGCGGACAGGTCGACGATAAGCCACCTGCACGCGTTAGTGTGTTGAGCTGTGAATGTGAGTGACGCCGGTTTGCACTCTTCAACATTTGACAGACAATATCTTTTGGTGAGTCCTCTTATTCCTCTTTTTTGCAATCTTTTTTCAAGCACCATTTGTACCATTAAGCTCATTGCTACGACATGAATCAATTGTATTACTTTTGTGTCCGCAACGAAAGTAGAAAATAAAAAAAGATTCTCGTACCTTGATAATAATATTATATTTTGATATATTCCTCCCGCCCCCTCTGTGCTTGAAAGAAGCCTTCTAGCAATTATGACAAGGAACATGGTGTCACATTATAATTGCCAGAGTTTCATGGTTGTTTCCTCCTCTTGCGCATGTTTCAAATCACATCCATCCGTTTAGCCTTTCTAATAAATTATGAATCTATCGCTACTTTATGACCATAAACATTTTACCTCTTTCGTAATACCTGTAAACACAGATTTTTTTCTTGTTTATCGTAAACATTATCATCGTCTGTGTCTAGGGCTGAGTAGGGGGAGTACCGACATGTAAAGTAAGCGGCATGGCATCAGAGACCATCAGCTTCAACAATAATGTGTAAAGTCATATCTTAAAGGATGTTGATTCACGTATCCTACTTCTAAGCTATCTTTCCAAATCAACTCAAAAGTAATTTATTATATTACAGAAGGTTTCAAAAATATTTGACATTCATGAAAAGTTGGGATGGGCTTTCACCCTTTTCTTGATAACAGTTCACGGTGTGCAAAACTTTTCCGCCCCATCCTCCCACAAAAAGGCTCACATCATAATGTAATGTGACCGTAATGTTTTGGCGTGTTGTTTTACAGAAAAATTATCATATCATCGCAGAATTCAGAGCATTTTTAAAGGGTTACGATTTTTCTTTATTCCCAAAACCAGATGCATTCTACAACTTGTGAAAAGGTTTCGTTCACTTCAGTTTACTCTAAAGTCGGCGTAGCAGACTCTATTACACATTAGACTTGTTCATTCATAATTACTCCATTTTACAAAGAATAGTGAAACTTAAACGGATCAATTCAATTGTCAAAATTAACTGTTCAATACCGAAAATTGGCTCGCTTTGAACAGTTTTTGTACAAGGGTAAGGAGAATCGATGTTAAAAGTATCAGACCAAAGATCACAACGGACACAGCAAACCTTTTTATAATATATTATCGCCTTCTTATGAATCAATTATGTTGATACGTTGAAAGATCGTGTCTTTTACAGTTCCTGATCGTAACTGTTTGATTTCGTTTTTTTTTACGTGCAAATCCTTGTTTGTGTGATTACTCTAGTACTATTAACTGTACCTAATTTCTTTCGACGAAATTTATTAATGAAGTTTGAGATGTAAAATACACATATAAAAGAGTTCGTGAATCAAATACATTTAAATACACGTACTTGTAGACTACAAGTTGTAGGTTGTAGTACAGTTTCATTGCATCTGTAGAATTCGTGGAACTGACGTGTATCTACGTAATATTGGATTGCAGTCTTTATAAATCGTATTAAATTGCCCCAACTGAAGCTTCAAATTGGTCAATTGAAATAATAAAAGCTTAAACACTTTGTGTGATTACCACTTTTTGATAATACATGGGTCAGAACAGTTTATTAATGTTGGGGTGGTTTTGCACTAGAATCTTTCTGTTTTATTTGCCGATATACAAAAATGATCTCATATAAAAGAAAAGGAGCAAAGTTCATCGTATTATAGGGATAAGGTAATTGGATATTTTCAGAAAAGTAAGTACGAAACAAAAGAAAATGAGTGGTTCACAACTAACGACAACATTAAAACGTTTATGTGAATAAGAAGGACTTCGAAAAACGCACATTTGTAAGAAAGAAGAGGAAATTCAATGGAAGATAATAATCTTCACCTATACAACTGCATCATATAATATGACAATCGCAGCCGGCCAATGTACCACACGCATTATAACTGTGGAATATAATTGACAATTTGTAAGATTTTGAACATTCTTGTTAGCTGCAAGTGTAATGTGAGGAGCCACTTCTTCAACCAATTTTCTCTACACATGCTCATTTGATTTATGCTTTTGAATACCTACATTAAGTATATACTTACATGCGACTATCCAAAACAACGTAACAAAACGTTCGGCAGTAGCCTGATAAATGTATGTGTATATACTTTGTAAAATAACAAATCGATCATGGTGAATGCTTCTGCAAATTGGAATGAAATTGATCTTCCTAGCTCAGGTTATGTTTGCAATTTACAGCATCATGTCATGACATTGTTGCTTGCACTATCCGCTAAAGTTTGGCAGCGAAAAGGAAGGAAAGCGTGCATAAATGTTCAAGAGGCCTACAAAAACTAGCACCTAATGACCGAATTAATAACTTGTCAATAAATTGTGCACATTATTGTCTTTGTTCTATCGTCGACATGTTTTCTGGGAAGAAGAGTCAAACAACGAAGAAGTCGCCGACTATATAATTACCTCACCAGTAAATAACCATCCTTCACGATTTTCACTGCAGTCGACCAGTTGCAGCCCATAACGACGTCTTTGATCCTAGAGTGTTTTATTTTCCTTAGCTTACACTGTCAGCTTTACTATTCGGGGGCATTGGAACATGGGAAGAATGGTTTTCGTAGTTTGTTTCGATCATTAACTCTTATTATTTTCCTTAGCTTTTACACTGTCAGCTTTACTATTCGGGGGCATTGGAACATGGGAAGAATGGTTTTCGTAGTTTGTTTCGATCATTAACTCTTATGAAAAGGGAGTATTTGGCTAAGCAAGAAATATTCAAGGCACGCATTTAATAATTCTTGCTTATGAGACATTGATGAAATTGTAAGTAGCCGTATTCGTATTACACTACAAAACAATAGGTTCACCATATTTGTAGGTCTTTGTCGGAGACCAGTTTTAGTCCTAGTGTTTGACGACCATTGCGTCGGCGCTTGATACAGCGAAATTCATTCAGAATCCTAAGATAATTCTACGATAAAAATCACAAATTATAATAGTCAGTACAGCTACAGCCAGCAATTTAGAACATTACTAAGACATCATTAATATGCTCTATACCATAAATACTTTGTCACAGGTCGCCTGAAAGAGCGAGGCACTACACACGATCACTGTATAATTAATCAATCAAACAGTATCAATTACTTTTACATTTGATTTAGACCTTTGAAAGAGCAGAGCGTAAGTCATTAATAAAACTGACGAATTTGACTAATCTATGAAGAATGATTATTATACATACCTTCAAGGGGCATCCTTTAATGATTTGACTTTTCCTTTTCCTTTTGAGTATAGCCTTATAATTAATAACCGTCTTTCACAGTGGTCAGTTACATGCCGTCAAAAATCATTTGCCACTTGAAATCTTGTATTTTGTACTTTCCCATCACTAGTCCAATGCAATGCAGGTGTGACTGAAATGTGCTAGTGAAACTAATTGAATCTTCTCTGACGAGGAGTAGATTATCTATCTTACTAAACGATAAAATTACACACATCATTTGCACGAGAACTGCGGCAATGCAAAAGCGGCATTCCCACCCTCTTGCAAAGCCATAAAAGTCATTAATTAGCGAGGAAATGTTATCTTCTGAATGAAGCCCGATATTGTTTATCAAACCTTCAATATGTTGTTTATATCAACGATTTTGTGCCTGTTGACGTTCTTGATCACTTCTACGCATTATATATATAGGCATATGTATCAGTTTTAAGTTTGAATTAGCTTATGAGACATTCGTGCATCATGAATCTTTGATTTTACATTTGTATGAACTTCTGCTTCCACATCAAAATACAGGTTTCAAATTGATTTTGCAAATGACAGAAAGCAATCATTTTGAACAGCGGATTGAAAGGATTTACATACCTACTAACTTGACGTAAAAATAAGAGCTGCTGGGGTTGGTTTTGGCATTTACATAGATACATATAACAGTTTGACAATAATAGCAATCATTTTATGGGAAATATCTATTTTTGTATTTTCAAGTTTGAAGGAATTACCGAACAGAAAGCTATGAAAGGATTTTGGTAGGTAGAGAGCGTTTCTTCACTTACATAATCACCAGAAGTAAAAGTTTTACTGCAAAACATGTCCCATATTGGAAAGGATGTATCAGGTTCCATTGTTGATAGCATCTGAACATCCAACATCTGAAGTGTATACCTCATAGAAAGAAAACTCCTGATTAAATGTTATTCATCATCAAATCATCATCAGCGGGCATCAAACTCTTTCACTATTTTCATTACAACTTAAATATTATAATTTGATTCTTTTATTATTTACCACACGGAAGAAATTGCGTTGACATTGAGCGAGTACTAGTTCATTGTAAGTACAAGTTTCATTTTTAAGTGCACGATTGAATTTTACACGAGCAAATGAAAAAATTCTGTCATACATCCAGCATGATTTAAAAGCATAAAAGGCATTGACGTGATTGAACTGCAAAGGTTTCATCCACACAATCCAACCACCCGTAGTGTAGCAGGTAGTAAACTGACAATCAATGCTATATGATGATGAGTATTAAACTCTAATGTAGATACGGTGATAAAATACGACTCAGTCAGACAGACAAAATAACGAAACGATGGATAGTGCGTGGAGATACCGACTCATGTGTGTAGTAAGAATCAGGAAGAAAAGTAAAGTAAGCAGAAGACCAGCACCTGTAACCTTCATTCCCTATGAATATGACTGGCTCAAATGCGTTACTCTTGTATGAATATTGCATGCAACACTATAACATTTTTGAAAGGATACCTATTTACTTTAGATGCAAAAATAGATTATATCCGTCAACATTCAACCTCGTAAAAGTATTTTTGGACGTTTGTGTTTTTCAGGCCAGGCACCCCTATTCATAAATTCGGATTTTTATTTTCACCTTCACAGCTTATTTTTATGGCCTCAAGGGCTACTGTTTCCAATTATTCGGAGAAAGATTACCTCAGCGCATGAAGTTTTAGTACACAATTCAAGGGCACATGTAAACGAAATAAGCATGCAGGTTGACATTCATTCTTTTCCTATTGCTTTTGATTTAAATAATCGTGCGTACGGTGTAGGCTATATAAAATCTAAAAAATACGACGACGTGGGCAAGCTTCCACTCATAGAAGAGTTCATCCCCTTACTCCCTTTCTTCCGACCACGAGTGTTAGTAAATATCAAGACAAACAGTGACCACGACCACTCGGTGCAATTGTAACTCCTTTTACTGCTGTTACACATGCTTTGGGCATAGATACATTGTTTTTGTAGTAGGAGACAAGGCACGAAATATGCAGTAAAGTGATGATGAAGAAAGGAATATTAAGCATTTTAACATAATATTCAGCCATAAAAGCACCTACAAAGGACGATTTTCGAACTCAAGCTTCAGAATGAGAAAAGAGAGGCTTATTAGTAAAGTGCAGGAAGAGTTTACAACTTACGGCTGCATCGGAGACAGTGTAAACTGGCAGGTCTACTAAATAATTTTCATCATCATAGATCGTCCATAGAATGTAGGCAGTGGTGTGTGTATTTTGCTGTTCATGTTCATATTTATGAAAAATGTTGCATGAATGTACACACACACGCACATTAAGTTCTTGCTAACTCCAACCAGGAGTAAACAAAGTAGGCTTGTAGAATCTTTGCTACAAACGAAGAGGCAGGCAAATATCGTGGAGGGATGACGATGAGGGTTGCGATGTACTACAAGAACCGCACTGAAAGAATCAACCTCTGTTCTTCTCCAACAACAATTTCTACGATAAATGTGATGATGAAGAGTTTCAGTTGCACGCAGTGCATATTTGTGAATAGCTTCTGAGTGAATGTGTTCTCGGCATGTTGTGCTTGATGAGGAAACAATCGTAAAAGATGTACCTATAAATGGACTTTTGTAATACTTTGAATGTTTTCGTGGGTTCCTTCTTCTACCATAATAATGATATTTTACAATACCCTCTCGTCTACTCTGCTGAAAACCAGTCAGACCGTAGTCCATCCATCCATCTAAGCATCCATGTTACACACGTTATGAGGGAGAACGAACACACACGCAACTTGCTTATAGTAATGATCATATTCTTCGCACAGTTTTATTCCTGTCTTGTAAAGTGGTTGTGTTACTGATGAGGAACGACCAGGAGCAGGAGCACTACTACGTTCTTCGTTATTATTTCTGAACGTTAAGTGAATGTATCGTAGTATTCATTGTGTCTGCTTGTACCATAATCATAAATTGTTGCAAGCAGGAACAAAAAAAGTGACGGTCTCGTCGAGTGTGAAGTCGGTGCTGTTGGTTTCTGGTGATGTGAGTTGGAATTTTGCAACAATCTTTATAATTTTGTAGTGTTATTTGAATTTGAGTGAGTCTGGTTTCTGGACAAGTGAAATATTAAAACAAAAGTTTTCATTTGGGTGTGAAATATCATTTGGAGGTCCATTTGTGGTAAGTCTTGTATGACATTACATTTCACATCTTCATTTGCGAATTTTAATGAGTGTGATTCATGGTGACAACGAAAGAATTCGCTTAGATTTCAAGGTACATTTCAGGGTCTTTGATTAGCTGTGAGTATTGTGTTATTTGACTTAGTTCAGTTCAGTTATTGTTGTATAGTTTCAGTATTCGCGTAATAAATATCATTGTTTGTACCAGTGTGATTCATTATGGATATAGTTTCCAGAGCGTATTATGTATTGGCAGTTTGCCATTGCTTTTATATTAAATAGTATTGGTACTTTACCTTCGAAATTAATAACGTGACAATTCTGGAGTGTGGATAACGTTTTTGTGAAAAATGTTATGTAGTTACATTAAGATGAGAAAATTTGGAGTATATTCAATGGCAGTACTAGTACTCTTACCGCGTGTTTGTCTGAATTTGGTAATCTTTTAAAATGCTTGAAGCAAGTGTAGAATTAACATGGATTGCGAAAGCATTAAAGTATAGTACAGTAAGTATATTGTATACGTTAAGATAATTAAATTGCCACCTTTCCGGAGAAAATAGATTGATTGCCTGCCAAATTAATGATAGGCAAGCCCCTTGGCGAAAGAATAATTTCTCCAAAAATAAATGAGCAAAGAAAGAAAACATTCATTGTTTGCTGGCATGGTCGTGTCATACAAACGCATGTTAACATAATTTACGAGCAGTATTTAATTCTTTGGTTCAAGTAGCAAAAGATTGACCAACGGCGAAAGCAACGAAGAGGGTGTCTTGCACACTGAAATCAGCTTTCTTTTGTCTTTGTGCTTTCCCGGTGTGGAACTGGCAATCTCACAACTGTGTATTAGATTTCAAGTTCAAGGGTTGCTCGTTTCGCTCCACTTCTGTACTGACTACTAAGTCTGCTAAATGTGAGCCTCGCTAAAGCGAGCGGTGCGTGTTCTGTTATATTTAAAGCATAAGTTGTATACCTCATGAAACTTCCCGGTCGAGCATACATTTCCTGGAAGTTTGCATGGACCTTTTTATGTAATACAAGTAAGAGTTTTATTTGAGGGCTAAAATCGGTTTTCTCCCGTATGAAAAGAGAAGAGAGCGGAGGAGGGTTCTGCTTTCTCAATGTCAGTAGCGTCAATGGTGGATTTCAATATTGTTCAGTGTGTGCTTGTGTTTACAAAAATCTCATAATCAATGCATAAACTTTTACCCTTCGTGTTTGTTCCTATTATATGGACGGGCAAATTATTCTTACTCAGAAAATACAATGTTTCTAAGCTAGCCCACGTTTATCATGGTTTACCTAATACGTCTGGAGTGTCACAGCACTCATTGTAGTGTAGTTATATCATTTCCAAGTGCCTTTTCTTCTTCTCGGTTAAATGGATTTTAGTCATGAGAAGCGATTTGGTAAGGTAGAGATTAGGGATGCATTGGTTATGTCCACAAAAGCAACCGGGTACGACAACATTGTGGATTAAAACCACAGAAAGAGGAAATTGCTCAATCAAATCAATTTTATTACAGTGTGAGTCATTCCACATGCTTCACTTCATTGTACACAAACACCGCATTCAAAATGTGTGGGTTAATATTATATCAGTGGGGAAAGGAAGAAAGAGAGAGAGAGGGGGAGTCTGGATGAAATAATAATGAAAACGGGGGCGTTTCATTTCCAGGAATGTTTCTTTAGTGAATTTTAGAACTTTGCGTAACGTCAGCGGAGGTTAGATTCTCAAATGAAATCAAGCTTCCATTCTGATGCGATGGAAGGCTGAAAGTTATAAATAATCTAAAAGACTTTTTTGTTAAAACGCTTTAAAACTAAGTAAAGAAAGAAAATTCCGCGTTAATTTTACACATTATCATGTTTAGTATTCAATCATCCTAGTTTCTTTCCTTTCCACTTCCAATAGCCATAAATAATTTCATCAGATCTCACCCGATGTTTGAAGAAATGATAATCCATCTAACGTGTTATCTTTTCGAATTAAATACCCATTCATCATTTTAAAGGATTTACCAAATGTATGATTGTAGCAAAGCAATGGCAATAACCATTTCCAACATCAGTTTGCCTGTCAAACAGGATAGCATCTTTAGCCCCAGCCTCTATAAAACGTTTACGAAAACTGCAATTGCTGCATTAATTGATGGTCATAATTTATAACATGAATATTTTATTAAAGAAATAAAATTCTTGTATTGTATTTTTATGATCTATCCCTCCCCCTCGCCTTCAAGTACAAGCACAAGTACCTGCACATGACTAGGTGAAGTTTGGTTTAAAAATATGCACACCAAACTAAAATAATAATTAAGCTTTTATAAAGAAACTGCTATTTTAAAAATTAAACGTGTAAGCATTGATTATTAAAATAAAAAAATTTGGATGTCGGCGGGGAAGAGAGGAGGGAGTTGTAAAATCAGGTTATTAGATACAAAAGCAGCAAGTCTTCAAAAATTCCAATATTCATTCATCAGGCAAGTAGTAAAAAATGAAAAGCGATAAGAGGCAAAACTTGATATAAAAGTCCATTTCTGCATTCTTACCAGTTTCAATGGTTTAATTGCAATGGCTTTAGTTAGACATTGCACATCATAAACAAAATACCTACACTGAAGATTAATAAGCTATCAAGTGAGTTAGTACAAGCTGCATTTTAAGAAAAAGCCGACAGTCAAATATTCACAACAATAATCAGCAAAGTGAGCGAACGCACACTTGGCGTTGAGCGGAGGAGCTAATATAGCTTGTTTGTGACATGTGCGTTCAGAAACCTAAAGATAACATGGTTTACTGCACCGTGCTATTATAAAAAGAAGAATACAGGTGTCTATGCATTTGATGATACCTTTCAACTTGTAAAACAAACTTGTTATGCACTGAGTGCTGCATTGTATCAAAGAATGAAAGAACAATTAATTTATCAACCATTATTCATTCATCCTCTCAAGGGAAGACACACTATTTAACTAATGAATGACCAAATGATGACTGTGACGGCGACGAGTAAGAGGGTGTGTGGCAAAGCCAATGAATTACTTTCCTTTCTTTCTGCTTACAATTTGTCATCTAGCTTGCCTTTCGCTGATCACACTGACTACTGAATGAAAGGAAAATTACTACGTGTAAGCAGTCGAAAAGTGAAATGAGTGAATGATACTCATCTTTATTGTCATATCATTCACTCATTTCTAGTAGCTTTGTTTATACCGATATCAGAAAAATCAGAAAATGAGAACACGCCTTCCCTCGACAATATTTTAGATGTAGTTTTCTTATGTGTGAGTTCAGCTCAGCTCAGGTCCGCAGATATAACTTGAGCTTATATAGGTATGTAAGTATGTAAGATATTTTCATTGTAAAAAGTGTCTGTTTTTCTTTTTACCGATGCTTTTCAATAGTAACACTACTGTTATAGTAGATTAGAATATGAAGGGAGGAGTTGATCTTTAAACATATCATCAGCAAGATATTTGAATGCATTTATCTTTTTCTCCTGAGATTGTGTTCTTATTACAGAAATTATTTTCATAACTCGTTGACATGAAAAGGAAGGAACTTGTAGAAGCGGTATATAATAAATAGTTACTTTGTTTATTGTTGTCTGGTGTTTTAATAACACTTGAGAGTACAATTTTGATCGAAAGTTTGGTTGAACCATCTTTCACTGCATACCAGAGAGTTTTAGGTTAATTGGCTATACTGCGTTGAAACTTGTACGTATTTTTACTCCAAAACTTAAAATATGCAGTAGTCGGTAAGAGTAAACCAGAAAAAGCAAATTACGACGTGTGGTCATGACTGTATAGTTCCCGTCTAGAGTAAAAGTATAGACAAGTAATATTTATCAGAAAAAGCCTTACCTACTCACATTAGTTTATATTCTTGAAGGTCAAGCAGCCGGTTAAGCCCGAGCCAAGAACTGTGCGTTACCTACTCGTCAGGCATTACATACAGCTTTAGACTAATCATCTTTGTTACTTACACCACACTTCGAAAGCTTTACACAGTTTCTCAAGCAATTAGAAATTATTGCTCTACAGTAGACTGCTTCGGTTATCTTGTATCATGGTCAACACAGTATTTCTAGTTTTCCTTGTTTTTACGTCTTCCTCACAAAATTAGTAATTGACAGTAGGTACATGACACAGACGCTTCGCTTCATGCCTACGTGAATGAAAATGAAAGTGAAATTAATAAATGAACCAATTTGTAAAATTGACTGAAGTTTTTTTGTAAATGAATTTTGTTTGATGGTTAGTAGTGGGTGTCCCAGTACGGTATCCCTTCGAGTTCCTTTTGGTAATTATTCCACACATAAAAATGCACATCTGTGGTTTAATATCAATTATTATTATTATGTAGGCTACGTGGACAAAACTTTAAACCCACACAAAGGATTATACATAATGACATGATGTTATCCTTGGTTTGACAGTGAGTAAATACAACATGACAGTTGGCCTTTTCCAAAATTCAATTTTGTACTATCGACACAATGAAAATGTCCTTCGAAAGCGTTTCTTTTTTGTCCTGTCAATTAAGAATGTTAAAATAACGAAGCGGATGTAGATTTCTGAAAAGTATTTCTTTCATATCCGATTTTGTGTACTGTCAAATGTTTTGATTTAAATAATATATTAATAATTGAATTTAACTACGACATACAAAAGAGGAGCTTTTCAATTATAACGTTAAAATAAAATTCTGGATATTTTATATTAGTATGGTTATAAGTCATAATAAAGGTTACTCATTACCGAAACTAGTTTTGAGGTATTTATTGTCAACTCAAAACTTGTTTGCTGAGGATTATTACACTCAATTTTACGCGACCATTCGTAATGATGATAATTCAAAGATGCGCGATGCTGTAAATGATAACACAGTACCACACACGTAGAATTTTACAAATCTCTCCTTGTCATAATTACCTTTAATCTGTGCAATTGAATCTTTGTAGCTTACTAGCCGGGTTCTTAGATAACTTTAATTTGGAGTCAACCACGGCACTCTCGTGCTATAAGCTAGCTAAGTCAAGTGTAAGAATTAAGGGCATTAAGGCTTATGGTTTGTAAGAAAAAGAAAACACATTGGCTTAAATTTTTACAATTCTGACAAATAGTGACAATTCTGACGTCCTATGATGAGCTGTTATAAATGAACAGTGTACAACCTTAGTAGAGATAGAGATTTGCAGATGTGATATGAAAATGTAAAAAATACACCACTCGTTCGTGAGTTTAAGAATTTCAAAGCAATCTTCCATCTATGCAAATTTTGATCTCTGAAATATTTCACTGAAACGCACGCTGTTTTAACGATTCCTTGTATTTGTCACGCCATCACATAAAAAATTTAGGCAGTAGTTCGGCAGTGATTTTCCTAAGATTTAGTCTAGAGTCAAGAAGGCACGACTACGATTCATAGGTAAATAATTCTAATTAATATTTGATGTCTTTGATAGGCTGTCTCATCTCACTATTTTATTTTGTAATAATATATACACATGGTGGTAAGAATTTTTAATTTAAAATTAGCTTTTATCACGTAAATTTGTAAAATTTTATTTCTGGTGTTTTTTCTTCTTTTAAATAATTCAATTAAAAATAATAAGAATTTTCCTATTTTAGTTCATAATTAGGTGGGAGTTACTATTATACACATAAGCGTTCCAATTATAAGTAGGAAACAGTTGCTTCTAATTAAATTAACGTTTTTACTGTCTGAATCTGTGAAGGTGTACATACTATGAGTCATCGCCTGTAACTGTGACCAGTGACCACCTCCTTCTTTCAACTCAGAATTCAAGAAACCAATTGCTTTACTTTTGGTTTGCAAATAAGGATAAAGTAATTGTTCATTGTATTGCAACAGTTCTAGAAATTGATTTGTATCTCCAGGCCATTTTCTTCTTAAATCCGCATTACTTCGGCATTTTCCACTGCTCACTCGCATTTTCATTCTATTTTATCTCTCCATTATATCAATCAAGGGCAAAACTTATGAATAAATTAATACAATGGGGAAGACAAAAAATAAACGTCACTCTTTTGTCTGCAATGCATACAAACGCGGCATAAATAGGTACATTATTTTACTATTTGCCCTACAGCCTTCATTCACCCCAGTGTGCTCCAATATGTTACTCATTTATATAGGTATTTGAAAATTTTAGCCACTACCACATTAGCAACATGCGTGCCATTCTTATAATGAAATAATGAAAGTAATAAAAACAATAGTATATTGTAAAAGAGGCGAGTGGAAACGGCTACAGAACTTTGTTGTATTCAAATGATATAGGTAAAATTATGATATAGCTTCTTCGTCTTTCTTGTTAGTCCATTCACATATCATTTTATATTTATAATGGCTTGTTCTAAAAACCTGTAATTAAAGTCACTTCATCCACCCACTATCACACACTGGGTATTGTTACTGTAACCGCTATTAAAACTGCACCATGTCCATTTCTTTCTATGCCTTATACATAAACGGTTCAATAGTACTAAAAGATACACCTACACTTCAGCAGTTCAGCAACAGAATAAAGAAACCATTTAAAATTTTTATTAGCATTGCACTCACATAAAATACGGTGATACACGCTTCTGGCAATAAGCAACTGCAGTCAGTTTATTTATGAAGTGCGTAGGTCAATAAATACTACACGCAAGACAGATTACGAGGGAGTAACAAGCAGACGCAATGTCAAGTTGAATTTGATATTTTTTCTATTATGGAAACGAACATGGCGGCTAGTTTTCTCTTTAAAATACATGCAAAAGCGACACTAATCGCAACAATATTGGATCGTTAAATTAAATAAATGCCAATAATAACCATAATATCCATATTGTGACCTACAGTACAATTTTATTTGCACAGCCTGCCTCGAAACAGAAGGCGATCAATTCGGTAATTTATTATATGAGCGGTTCAGTATGAGGCTATAAAATGTAAATTCAGATAATGGTTACGGATGAGTGAGCAGTTAAAATATTAAAATCTGAACCAGAAATGAAACAAATTTACGATGATGGGTGTAGATGTTTGCCGTTTAGTATGAACTAAACGAACATGATGAGTTACTCATCATGAGTAGTCGAAATTCAAGATTTAAGGTATTCAGAGCACATACAAAACACCGCATGAAATAATAAAAATCTTTCTTAAGAGTTATTATACCATTTCCATCTCTTTCTATTACTTCACCGCTCTCCGTCGAGAAATGCCAAATTGTCCGCTTTAATGTTTTGGCAGTGTAATTTATTAGGATAGCAATGCTCATCATAAATGTTTAATTTTAATTAATAGTCAGGTTTGCTAACGTGATTCGGGAAACAGTGTCTAGATTTAAGGTATTCAGAGCACATACAAAACACCGCATGAAATAATAAAAATCTTTCTTAAAGAGTTATTATACCATTGCCATCTTACTATTACTTCACCGCTCTCCGTCGATAAATGCCAAATTGTCCGCTTTAATGTTTTGGCAGTATAATTTATTAGGATAGCAATGCTCATCATAAATGTTTAATTTTAATTAATAGTCAGGTTTGCTAACGTGATTCGGGAAACAGTGTCAGTCAATCTTTTACCACGTACTAAATATCGTAGGAGGAGATGCTCAAGCATTAGGTTTAGTAAATAGTTCATTCTTTTGATAAGAGGAAGATGCAGTGTGTGGGGCGTTAGTGCACAGAAATATAATTATAGACGCACGCATGAACGAAGCAGCAGTCAGCATTTAATCTTTAATATGTATGTGAATTACTAATCTGTAAATAAGTAGTTTCGTTATGAGTGGAGTGACCGATCTACATCAATTTACTCCTTTCTATCCTGAATTGGAATGCAAATACCTGCAAACATAAACAAAAATACAATGAAACGAACTGTTTTAATTTCATTGTTAGCCTCCTGTTGCGGTTGCGTTTGCTCAAACATTATTGGATTAAAAACCCGACTTTTAATGGTGCCGATAAGATATGGCACCTAATGCTTATGCTTAGCTAATATTTTAATGAAAGGGTACGTTTGTAATGAACATTGCCGTTAAGAAACCGCTTTGGCTAGTTTTAACGCATAAAAAATTCTTTTATGAGGGCACTAAACATCCTCGCATACTTATGTATGTATGTAACTGTAATTGTTCTTCCAGGTTATACTTACATATTTCGTGTAAATGGGCAAATAAATATTCTGCTACACGAATGTCTCAAAGTAATTCACTTGCAGCGAACTTTTTATACAAATTTTATTTATTGTTATTGTTATAAATTCCCTGTTAAACAATCCGCATCTGAATCGTTTGCTTTTACCCGAGGGCATTTGATCTGAATAATTTTGACCAAACAAAGGGAGAACAAAGAATAAAAGTCTCAGTGTCGATGAATGATGAATTTTTTATTGGTTTTGTTTACATAGATTGTCTGCGTTTTTGGGTATATTTAATTTGTTTTTGTAAAGCTTCCTGTTTAAAATATTCCTACTTCTTTCTTTTAACAATGTTGATTTTATACCTGCTGGAATTGCACCGAAAGTTTTATGTCTACGTTATAATTATGCCAGAAATTATTATATAAAGTTATCATCACCCCTGTTCGTCCAAGCAATGTACTGTGCCACAACAATGAATAATATACAGAACGGGTCTATACTTTGCAACCACCACCTATAAATTCTTACCCACTCTCAGGCATGTTAAAGTCAAAATGAGACAAAGAATTCTATTATATTACTGCTTCATTATTCTCGTCGAATTTTGGAGTGGAATCTAATGAAAATGAATCTAACGTAGAAAGGTCCAGTGTGTGCAAAGAAGTTTATGACAAGTAAAGCATTTTAGCTACAAGTCAGTACAAGGAAACTCAGGAAAATGTGATGATAAAACGCGCTTTCTTTATCTTTGAACTGAAGCTTCAAAGCTGTGCATAAAAGCTGCATTATCTTACTATCTTGGCAGTTCTTTTATGTATTATGATAATATGTACACATTATAGGACCACTTTTATGAAAAGAGGGTGCAAACCAAAAGTAACCGACCTAACTCTGACGAATAAAGTGTTTATAAAATACAACAAATATTATGTGAGGCAAACTTTTGGCAGAGCTAAAAGCAAGAAGCAAGGCAAGGAAACCTCATGGTCATCAACTCTCCGCGGGTTACTGCCGAAAATGATGAAATGCAGACGACGACTTTATAGTGTGAATCTCCATCTTCTCTAGTAAAAAAGTGGTTGTGGAATGGATTTCATTTGGTATTGCGGTCGATGTCGTCGTTGAGGATTTCTTTCAACTAAATCGTTAGCGATATTTTGTTCAGTTGGAAAGATAGGATGTCAAGATGAAAGTTCATCAAGTTGTACATTCATGAAAAAATGAATTACATGGGTTAGATGAGTAGCTGGCCAACGATTAGGAAGGGAGAACATTTCATTTCATCTCTTTTCACTGTTTGTCTAACTTTATCCATTACACTCCGATTACGTCCTTCATTGTGGTGACTGGTGATTTTGCACTACGTCGATGATTGTGCAGGTTGTGCTTGAAGCTCGTCTTTTTTATTTGTAGCAGAGAAGAAAAGACCAGGAAAAGTTTGTTATAAATTGCTTACATTGTGAGTGTAAAAGTTTTTATTGTCCTGCACTAGTGGAAAAGGAAGTTGTTATATAATCTTTTTCAGCTAAGGATTCAGGATAAAAAGAATACTAAAAGGTACTACAAGCATCATCATTTTGTTAATAGGAAAACATTTTTCTTGGCTGCAGTCCCATCACTTTAATTAAGTATCGTGTTAAAGTTAGAAGCGTTTTAAGTGGCGTTTTTTACTAGAAATCAGCCTTCTCCTATGTATTGTCGTGTCATGTGGCTTCTCGTTCTAGGTTGCTTATTAATTTACTGAAGCGACAATTTAATAAGGAATAAAAATACTACATCTATTATACAATGCGCTGCAAGAAGCATTATTGACATTTTCTGCTTATGCACGTAACAAGTTATTATAAGTGTATGCATATCATCATTTCTTATTGTCAGCGTATGATTTTTTGCGGCTTCTGGTGCCATAGGTCGTGCTTTAGTTTCCAGTTGGTTAACACAACGAAATATTGGTATCAAAATATATTCTTCATTCGGAGACATCGCCTAGTTCAGTTCAAACTTTGCTTGTGACGAACCGGGGCTCCTACACCTACGCCTGCTGTAGATTTGTGTCATGAGTTTTCAGATTATTAAAAAGTTGAGCAGTGACATGATTTAATTGTGAGAATTCAATAGTATTTTGTAGATTTTATGTATCTTTAAACTAGTTTTACTTTTGTTCTGCAATAATTCCAAATTGTGTCGGGCATTCGAGTTTTAAAGTCGAGCTGTTTCAGTTTAGGTTTTTGTTACAAGCAAGCGATAATAGAAACCGTTCATCGCCCAAAGTGCAAATGCAAGGTCTAAAAGTCAATGAAGATAACCTTAACGTTAAATACCCAAATTTGTTTGAAAACCAACTGTTTATTTTCATTTATTTTTGTTATTGCGGTCAAACCCAGTGGATAAAAGAGATGAAAGGTCTCTAACGGACATCAAACGATTCATACTCACCTCAAGCAGGAAATTGTGCGCTGCTCACAACGTACAAAAAGTTAAATTCCGTCCAAGGGTGTAGATACAGATACTGTACTGTTAATTCTGTCACGATTTCTGTATATCGGTAAACTTCGTACTGTTTGTTAAGTTTTATATTAGATATTACGAATGATGATATCGACATTCATTTTGCAGTCTGATAGTATAAATGACATTGAGTTGTATTGTAAGTTAAGAATTTCTTGTGATTCTGTCTGTCTCCTAAATATGTACCCGCCTGTCAGAAGAAATTCTTTTTCACTGTTGGTTGGTTGTAAACTATCATCAGTAATGCTGTCGCTTTTTAAAAATGAATGAACGTTGATTAGTGGAAATATGACGCTTGTATAACAAGCAGCTGCGTTAGTTGTGTATGTGTGTGGTAGTAGATTATTTAAGTAAGCTCCAAGATCCCCAATTTTCTTAGTTTCATGCAAGTGTGTACATTATGTGCAATGCGCACTATTAATTTCATGTACCCATCAAAGCCGTATGCACGCACATGTGCATTTATGCATAGTTGAATAGAACTTGACAGACAGCTTAACATTTCCTTCCAGACAAAAATGAATGCAAGTTCGTCGGTCTTTGGTCATTCACTCACTACGAAACCAACATTTATACCAAATGAAAGTATAACGGAGCTGTACCAGTAATGTTACTTGTTACATGCCTACTCATGAAATCACGTGAAAGAAGCAGACCAGCAGACGAACCCTTAACCCTTTCCAGCTACGAGCTACCATTACCAATGTTTGGTTCGCCCACCCTAGAGTTATTTTGATGCTATGTGGAAGCGACCACTATTCCAAGCGGATGTTTATTAATATCTTATGTCTGCAGTCTGCAGTAGCGTTCATTTCAAAATTCTCGTTCATCGTTCATGTTGCCTAATAGAATAAACGTTTTATTTGCTTGAAACTTCATGATATCTCCGAGATATTTGTGCGTACTTTCTTTCATTAAGCACCATAGATTCTCACACTTTGTTCCGGTCTAAGAAAGCAAAATAAACTTTTTGATGATTCTTAATCTATCAAGTTGTTCACAAACTCCCCTTTCATTCAAAATGACATTTGATTTTTTTCCTAAGTTCATGAATGTTTTCTTTCCTTCTTTCATCGTTTAGTCAAAACTAACTCCTGAGAATTTGTGATGTGAGGAATGAAGGGTTTTAAGCCAGTTGGTAACGTACAAAATTCATGTCTTTCATTAAGCAACCGGGGTGAAGATTGACATATTAGGCCGGTTGCAACTGTTAAAATATTTAGCTGAAGAACATCTTCTTTTAAAATAAATAATTGAAAAGATTGTATTCAAGCAGTTGAAGAGTTTACAATAATTTTCTTCGGGGTTTCTGCTTTATACCATAAATTAAAATGTCACTGGCTGAACGTTTTTAAGGATTATTTTTTAACATAACAAAATAATAATATTAATACTGAAAAATTCAACGCAGTGGTATTTTTAATGAAATCATCATCATATGCCAATATGCTTGGGTAACACCAGGACACAACGTGAAGTCAACCGACAATTTATTTCTTGTTACGTAGGACAAGTCCAAAGATTCAACGTCCACACTTACTCTCACTTCACTGGGTACAATAGTTTAGCACAAAATTCCGCGCATTAGTCTGTATATGCATTCTTATTCTTGTACCACAACGTAACAAAAAACACCAACAATATTCCTACTTTGCGAATTATGTATCTACAAATACTCCTCGTAATGAGTAATGAATTAGTTTTATGACTGCCAGATTGTAACGAGTCCCACTAAACTTGTTCAATGAGATGAGGCTGTATACTTGGCTGTAAATGAGATAGACTGGTACATATTTTTCTTGTTGCATCACATGAACATTAGCATTAATTGTAATACCGGTGTGCCGAGTCAGGGAGGGAGCCACATCATGAACAATAAGTGAAAAAGCAAAGTTATACGACTGGCATGCACCTGTGTGTTATTCATATGCATACTACGAATGAGTTTTATGAATCACTTTTAGGTATGCCTTCTCAGTTTCTCATAGTGAAAAATTGTACATTTTTTGGCTAGGGAATCATTGTACTGCATGGAATGCTGCCGGTTAAAGAATAGCTAATTAATTTTCATGATTAAGGATCCACATGTATACCTACATACATTTCTTAAGCATTTTTTTCTGAAGTAGAACTAAGAACATTTTCAAAATTTAAAATATATTTAAACTGACAAACTGAATTTTTTATCCTTCCAGGACCTGCCATTCACTCACAAGATGGCCCGACAACCTCGACCGTTACCTTGAATAAGGAAGTGCTGCATGTCAAGAAGAGAAGGAACAAATCCGAGCTTATTTGTCTAAGATAAGCCGGAGTTTATCCACGTCCACTCACGACAGGAATACAAAAAGCTAGAAAACAGCCCCTAAAAGCTACATAGAGTTAAATCTTTCTGTACAATAACGACGTACGTTAGTAGATAACATTGTTGTAAAAGTGTTAGCAGTTAACATTAAGCTATTGGAGAGATAAAAGAAAGTAAATATAAATATTTGAATAAGAAAGAGGAATGTTGAGGAGCTGGAAACATGTACAGACTGAAATGAAGCAAAAGTAAAAACTTCTAGGATAAGACTGATAGATACTTTACGGTTTTACAACTCGGAACGAATATAAGGAAATCCCACTCAGGACACATTTTTTATTATTATCCTAAGTTCTAACATTTTATAAGAGAATTTTTGTATCGTAACTTTTTTTGTACCAAATGATAAATGATTAGATATTATTTTCTTGGAGGAATTTTTCTCACTGTGCCAAAATATTCTAATTCAAATTAAGCAATACGTCTTCTTTTTACATATTCATATTCTTAGATTAACAAGATAACTTAATTAATAATTTAATTTAATTATCAAAACTTGTTAATGTCAGGAACGTTTTTTGTTATTAATTCCAATTAGAGAAATACATAATTGTGTACTCTCTTATTCTTTTATAATTGCCAAAATCTTCACACTTGAATATTTTGTACAATACTGTGATCTATTCAGAGCTTCTCGCCGGTTTGTTTGGCTCTATTACTACTGTACTAAAATACTAACGTTAAATTTTAATAATACACCTATTATTGTTGTTATACAAAAATAGTAAGCGAGTAATCGACTTATAACAAAAGTAGTACCTTTCTAAAAGTAGACAGGCAGGCAGGAAACAATTGAATTATATTAGTAGCCAATTACTGTATTAGTAGCTAATTTTAACATGGTAAAATCCGGAAAATGTCAGCTATACTGGTTTTCCCAGTACTCTTCTATTCATGTAAGTTACAGAAAATTTAGAAGCAAGCCATTATATCATTTTTGTCTTTTTGTTATAATAAAAATTATTAACTGAAATTGATGTTTCGCTTAATTTTTGTAGTTTGAAGAATGAATCAGATGAAGTGCAGTGTGTCAATGACTTCTCTGGAGTCTCCGCAAAAGTCTTTGCGGACCCCAGAGAGTCATCAGAGAAAGCCATGGCCAGCAGGAAGACAATGTTGTAGTTTGAACTCGAAGAAACCCAGGTACATTTTGAATTACAAACAAATGCTTTGGAAAATGATAACACACAATGTTCCGCTTTCCTATTTGTTTCTCTGTCGTGAACACAAAAATTATTATCTTTGATTTGATGTTTTTGAAATGATGACATACGTAATATTTTGAGCTTGTTCAAATATGTACTACCTATATGAAATGCATAGCATTCATAAACTGAAAAGAGTGTGTTCCAATATTATTTTTCGATTGAATCAATTATGTTACGCATTCAGTTGATATATTTTTGAAAAATTGTAAGCGAAAAGATATTATATAAAATATTTACTCTGCATATGTGATTTGCAAAAAATCAATCAGTATGGCAAATCTTTCAGAATAAAGCAGAATAAATCTGGAAGTAATATTTCATTTTGGTTTCGAGATTCTCTGGCAGAGGTAATCGAATTTCACAGGTGTTTAGTTACAATTGAAGAATAGACTGAATTTTTACTTCGGTTTAGAGTGAAATATGATTTATGTTATGTCATATTGTTTTTCGTTTATAAAAGATCGCTGGAAAACGGAACATGAGTATGTCATCTTATCTTTGGGAAAGAAGTTTCCAAGTAAAGTTCAAAATTATATTTTTTGGTTTACTTTAGGCGCACATTGGATAAGAAAATGTGGAGACGTTCTTGGGGTTCAAACAACGACGATAGCAGCCAGGAAGAATTTTGGAGGATGTGCCAGCAGTCAGTTCAGGTATTAACATACAGATTTAAAAATAATAATACTGCTGAGTGATTTACAAATTACAATTTGTTGATTACGTTTACTTAACTGTATTTGTATTAATTGTAGGAGTTAGTTGAAGCTAATTCTGACGAGCAAGGACTGCGACATTTCCTTGAGAATTACACTAATGTTTGTGAATGGTTGAATTCTATACAAATTGAAAGAGGACGGTTCGTGGATGCTCTTAAACTCTCGCAACTGGTATGAAAATTTAAATAAATTTGTCTTTCTCATTCTCTTCAATATGAATCTCAGGCAATGAAAAGATTGACTTATGAAAATTGATATTTTAGGCGGATGATATGACCCAAAGGCAATCCTGGAGAGTTGAAGTTAACCAGTCTGCAAAAATCTTGTCGCAGAAGTGAGTGACCAAAAAGATTATTTGCCGAGTATTGATGACAATTTTAAAAACTTTGAAAAATCAAAAGCGACCGTTTTCAACCATCAACTTTTAAAATGATAGATTTATAAAAAGTGGTTCATTTTGAACCATAAAATTCTTTTTTTAATCTGTAATTACATACTCTCGCGATATAATTGTTGAATTTTGATACAATTAATGTGCAATGAAGCCATGAAGCTAAGACAAAGAAATTTTTCCCATTTTGAAAAAATAGAATTAGAAGTAAAAATATATAATCAATTTAGAAATAAACTATTACACAAATCATGCTAGAAATATTAATCTGAGTGTGTATTGTTTCAGATTTCAGACACACAAGTTTTTACAAGACAAATATGATGCATATGATTAGCAAAATACGGAGCGTAAAAAAATATTTCAGAAAACGAAGCAACTCTCAAAAGTAGGAGAAGTTTTCTAAAATCGAAGTGAAATTTTGACTGCTTTTAAGTATACACAAGTACTCGAGCGAAATGAAAATTTCTTTTACTTTTCTACATCGTGTAAATCTTTAGTCTGTAATACATAAATGTAGGATTGAATATTTTAAACTGCATTTATTTAATCGATGCAATCACCATTTTTTTAAATCGTCAAATGTAAAGAAAGAATTGTGTAAAAAATCTTGAACGATTTAAATAAACGATAAAAATATAAAAATCAACGGAGAAAACGGGAATTAAAGTAACCAATTCAAAATATAGTTTAATTAAAAATATGTTCAATTAGTTCGTTACCCAAATCAAAACTACGTTGATTTTCACTGTATAATTCATTTAAAAATGTCTCTTAAACTTAATATGTATTATTTATCTTTCTGCAGATATCCTAACCTGAAAGAAGAGTTCCAATGGCGTTTGAAACACCTTAACTCACAATGGGATGCATTGGACACAATCTTATCACGTCATAGAATTTCGGGCTTGGATTCTGAGAACTATGTGACAGCAAACAAAGAAGGTTAGTAAATACTAATTAAACACCAATATGACCTCATTTTACAAGAAAATCTTTATATATAGCAAAAGTAAAAGTAGGCATTTGATAGTGCAGATATGTTATGTTCTGAATTTGAGAATTAATGGTCATACCGGAATATTATTCCGGAGTATTGTTATTGAAGAGATATATGTTATTATGATTTCACTTTAAAAGCCTTTTGAACCAATTTTATACAAAGTACCAATCTGAAGAATTCAAATTCTCTTCAACTTTAATATTTTGGTTTTTTTAACCTAGGAAAAGACTGCGACCTCGATTGGGTAAGAGATTGGCTTCGAGAAAAGGAGAATGAGCTGCAGCCGCTGAATTTTAGAACACAATGGAGTGAGCAGCTTCTGGACCAGGAAATTTGCCGATATAAGGTAAGTACTGCGTTTGCAGCTTTTTGATGTACTCATGAAGATTAGGTTTACAAATGTGCCAGTCTGAATTCGGGCCGCTAATTTCATTGTTCATAAATAAGATGTCTATCGTATTGATTTATTTGTGAATTTGAGACAATAATCCTCCAAAGATAATATTCAAACAATAAACAATTGTATAAAGCATCAATATTTGTGACTCTTCGACGAACGATAGATAAGTCAACCAGATGCGTCAGTATGTAGTTATTCACTAGTTTGGTTTTAGTGAATTCATTCACTTATCCTCTGATGCAACAAAGATCGGCAAGTCAGGTTATTTTATTACAAAGACTTGCAATTTTCTTTATGAACAATAATACTCAACTGAATTGATTCTATGATTGAATCTATTTGTACTATGCAACGGTGAAGACAAACCCTAAACTACCAAGTGCACAATTCGCTAAGGAAATGAATCAGAAGGGTCACTCACTAGGAGGAGCGACATGTGGTTGTTTAGTGACCTTTCTTCGAAGTCACACCGCCACTGTAAATCACTTAGTATTACCACTCTTTCTTTTCTGATTTCAGCCTCGGTAAACAAAGCATTTTATGACATTTTTACATCAACGTAAAGGTAAAGCGTCTTGGTTTCAAAATATTAATTTTAATCGAAGGGGAGTACATTTGATTTTAATCAAATATTGCACTTAATGCTTGAGAGACTGGGTCTTTACACTTTCTGCTCAGTAGGTCCTCAGCGTTTCCTTCAGAAATTTGGAAGCAATAAAATCTCAGCATCGTACCATTTTAAGATAATAGTAGTGGTAATAATTAAATGTGCAATGAAATCTCATGGGGGTTGCCGAAGGATCGGCATGAGTTCTTCATTAGAAAAAAGGTCCAACAGAGAAAGACCTGAGGGTACTCATCATGAGATCAGCATTTGCAATTATTATTGAAAACAACTTAGACGGTTTAATCATTAATCCTTTATGCAAGAATGATGTTTCTGAAGGGATTTATGTTGTTGCCCTTACACGTAAAACAAGTTGAGAAGTGTTTGTTAATCCACAAAGTGAGCGATCTTGGGCTGAAATGGGCTGAAATGAAAGTGACAAGTCCCGATGTGCTTGAAATGAAAGGGTCTATAAAACAAAGGAATTATTACTGATAGAGATATTATCGCACGAACTTTCCTTTCCTCCTTAGTAGTAACGCTGAAATATTTTCGTTTTATTATGTATATAGTAAACCATTACTTCAAACGTGTCACTATTAATTTCTATTACATTATGCGCAGTATATACTAATGTGAAACAGGTGTTGCTTTTCTCCCTCTTGTTCAAACTTTAATGTTTGCATCTTCAAGGAATTGCGGTTAATTACAGCAAAACTCGAGGGAGCAATTTGAGAAAATTAATTTATTTCACGTTATTAGCTAAGCACTATTGCAGCTTTGACTGTGAAACTACGTAGAAGTTTTGTTTTATTCCTGCCATTGTTAGATTTGTATTGTATTGTAT